>OY755212.1:25475030-25724276 GCA_963576765.1 Draba incana | reverse complement strand
TATGTGCTTATTTATAGAGAAATACAATTTGGTTCAGACAAACAGTGATGGGCCGTTAATGGGCCTCTGTCTTCTGGGTTTTGACCGCTGGACCGGTTTGGCGTATACGATGTCGTTTTAGGCTTATCGATTCTTCTAGGGGAGATTTGACCCCTACATAAACATTTCCATGTTTACAAATCCAAAATCATCAACAACCAAAACCAAAAATTACATCAACATTACCCTATCAATCAACCACTAATAACCCTTCACAATCATCCCTGGCATAAACACTATCATCATCAGAATGTTCACCATCGAGATCTTCAACTTCTAGTACAGGCAAAGGTATTGCAGAACCTAAATCTTCCTTTGTTTCCAACTCATCATGTAATTAAACTTGTGAATACTACTCTTGTACCGACTGTATCCAACAGAAACAGCTTCCTCCTACAAATCCTTGCCACTGGATATTCTCTTGATTCCTTCACTAGTTGCATTTTAGCTGCAAAAATGTTATATATATTTCAGAAATTTTCCCTAGATTAGCATTTTTAATCAGTAAAGCATATATATTATTTAGTTACTCATCTAAGTTTCCCCTTATGCTTGACTTGGATTCTCACAATCTGGAACTCCACCTTCTAGAGAACTGGATTTCTTTTTATCCTGCAGTAATGAAACAAGAGATTTAAGAAATGAGTTTTGGAACAGCAACCTTTCCTAATATAGTCATGCCACTTCTTTTGGTAGTGCCCCATATGCAAATCATTTTTGAGAAGTTAATTTTGTCTTTAAATTCCATGATCACTAAACATCACCGGAAATAAACTTCTAACAGAGGGAAATGAGCAAAAGTAGGAGGAACAACTATACAGCTAACATATTCTAGAAATCAGCTCTAATCATTCTATACATACTTTTAATAATTCTTCTCCATTAAGCTATGCAAATCATAGGGTTTTGCTACATAATAAGTACACAGAAAAATATACTTTATTCGTTTTATCATCATTCTAAATTAACTAAACAAGCAACCAAAACCAGCTTCTCTCAAACAAATATAAACAAGAAAATAATGATACAAACACCGACCGTAAGTAGCTATATACAAAATATTATTAACTTTTTACACAGCCAAACATAAAATGCAAGAAAGGGCCATAAACCAGTAAAAGGAACATGATAAAAACCACAAGAGAGTGAAATTGAAGGAAAACAAGAGAAACCTTCGATCTCCTGTCGAGCTAGAGGTCATTTATTCAGAAGCTACAGATAAACCTGTAACGCAGCACCCAAAATTATGTCAATTATCAAATTTAAACCCTAAATCACAAATAACTCAATTGAGCCAGAGCCTAACTACATACAAGAGACTAGACAAAAACCAATCCATCAGAATTCGACTGCTCATACAATAATTTTACACCAACAAACGAAAACCATGGGACTACCAAATTCAATCAACTTAGTTCTTTAAGTAGAACAAATTAACCATCTTACAACTTAGTTCTTTAAGTGAGCCGCAGCGATTTTTGCCGCTACGGTTTCATCTTCTACCACCACCACTCTCCAAACCCATATAGCAAAGTTCCATCTCCGGCCAGCTCTCTGCTTCATCGAAACGGTCGTTCGCCTTTAACCCGTGAACCAGAATTCGAAACAAAGTTAAGGAGAAGTTCAAATCTGAGTTTTCAACCAAAATAGAAAACAAAAATCTGAGTGAAAATTAGAGATTTGAGGAAGACTGAAAGAGATAAACAAGTGAGAATTTAAAGATTTGAGGAAAATCAAATGATACCCTTTCCTTTTCTCAAAAACCCTAATGGATTTGCGCAGAGAGAATGTGAGAGGAAAAAAAAGAAGTTGTCCGATTTAGATGTTTTGTTTTTGTCGAAGGAGTATATTGGGGAGGTTGAGGATCGATGACGTGGCAAATCAAATCAATCCTTGGCCGTTAGATTCAGATGTAAGATCGATGATGTGGAGGAATGGAAGGTTTAGATTAAATAGTTTACTTGTTTCGGTTTGTGGGAAATTGTCATCAAAGTATAATTGGAAAAGATTTTTTTCTTTAGAAAAGATTAAGAAAGATTTTCGTTAAAACCTTAATCAAAGACATAATTAATTCAATTATACCAATAAACTTTTAATCAAAGAATTATAACCACTTTTATATAGTATATATTTACTATATAGTCAATAGATGAGTGAAAACTAAAAATCCATAATTATGTTATGAAACCCTAAACCCTAAATCAAACATTCAGTTTATTCATAAAAGTCAAAACTATATATCAAACACTTCTTTAGATTATAGGGATTACATTTAGGCTTAAAGGTTTTGATTTAGTTTTAGCTTTTAGGGTTTCAACATGGTTAAGATTTAGGGTTTAAACACTTTTATTGTTTATGGTCCCCCAAAAGTTATAAATACTCTAATCCCCAAACCCTATACCCTAAACTCTATATTAAAGATCATGGTTATAAACTTTTGGTATTTTGGGTATATATTGATTATATACTATTATGTTTAGGTTATAGAGTTTTTGTTTGTTTTGGTCAAAGGTTATAGAGTTAAAGCCATAAAAATAACAAATCTTAGATCAAACACTCAATTATCCTAAAACTTATGATTTCTAATAATTGGGGGAAAATGTATTTTTAACCCTATATACCCTAAACCTCAAATCTTATACCCTAAACTCTAAATCAAAGATCATGGCTTTTCCATTGTTATTTGTAATTTCAATTCTTGGTTGTGTATTGATAATGTTTTTATTGGTTTTGGATAGTAATAACATATTTTAAAAGGAGAAATGGCCATATGAAATCAAAACCATGAAAACGGAAGATCTATTAGAAAGATTCAAATACTAAGATGATGAGTTCATACAAAAGTTTCAGAGTAACATGAGTTTTATAACAAGTAAAAAAAAAAGGAAGATCTTCTTTTATTTCTTGTAACCGTTGGTCATGAATAAACACCAACGGAAGCTCTTAACCTCCATCAAAAAACTCCTTCAACTTCCATAACCTACTAATCTTGATCTTCTCTATCTTTTCTGTAAAAATGACAACATAGATCTCCTCAAGTATCATAAAAACTGAAACTTGTCTTGAAATCTATGTCCTCTCTCGTTACTCTTCCACCAAAATCACAACCATTGTTGTCTTTTTTCATGTTACTTGCCAAATTAGTCAACACAAACAAGACTTCGAGCTTGTCTTGTCTCCTTTTGCTATACCATTCTCATCATACAAGATGGGGCCTTGAGAAAAATATGAAAGTCTCCCCTGACTTCTCTTACCAATGCTTAAACAACCTACAAAGCCTATCAAAATCTCAATATTCCAACCGATAAAAAAAGCTGATCGAAGTAGTTCTCTGATATGCCACTCTTCACTTTTATGCGGTACCGGGCCATGATTGCAGAAACCTTGGTACTACAATGAATATTAACAAAAAAAAGAATCAACAATTAAGGTACAACAATTTACACACTAACAACAATCCGCATAAACAAAAAGCTTCAAGCCGAAACAACAATCTACAAAAAAAAATTGAGAAAATAAAACATAATCGTTAAACTACAGGAACAGTCAAATACATATCCCAAATTGAAACTAAAATCGCAAATTCAAATACCTTTAAAATTTTTCATAGACCTCTTCCTGCACAATACAAACAAAAATCAATGGATTAATACTCAATGTGCAAATTAAAACCTTAATTGTATATAAAAATACAAAAACCCAAACACATTTTCATTACCTTCAACGCCCAGTTCGTGTAGAAGGATGAAGATGCCGACGAATAGAGATATTCTCTTCTAGATCGAGACAAAAGTCGACGATGAGACAGAGCCGAGAGAGACAGAGCCGAGAGAGATTGAGCTGCGACAAGAGAGATCTAGACTAAGAAAGTGAAAGATAGAGACTAAGGGCGTCAAAGATACTGAGAGCGTCAGAGATAGAGAATCTCACCATGAGAGATCGAGACTGATCATGACGAAGATCGAGACTGAGTCTGATCTAGAGAAACATCGAGGCTGAGACAGAGGGGATCGAGACTGAGACAAAGAGAGATGGAGACTTGAACCATGATGGATCGAGATGGTGTTTGGGAAAAGATTGAGAGAGGAAGAAGAGATAAATCAAGAGCAAAAGTTTTTTTTTTCAGATCTAGTTGATTTTTTTGACTAAAAAGACTTGGTATTATTGTTTAATTTTTTTTTACATTTGGAGATATTTTACATTTGACTAAAATAAACTTATTTATATTTGGAGATATTTTACAAATACGATAGCGTTTATTTTTTAATCTGCAATGTTAAGGTGCCCGCACTCACCAAATTTAGACGGCTAAAAGTTTTCATTTTCCCGCGATAGTAGTTATAGCGTTTCATAATCATAAACGCTATGAAAAATTCATGTCCCCGTATACAATAGCATATTTGTCAATAACGCTATCGTATGATGCTATTAATACTCATATTTCTTGTAGTGAATGAAAAGATACAATGAATAACGTTTACATCCACACTATATAAATTATTTTCAAAATACTAACGCTCGCGTAGCGAGGGTAATCACCTAGTGGGTATAAAACCCCTACACCAAATTACTCGAAACCCATTGATATGACCTGAACCCGAACCGATTAGGCCTAGATTCAATGACCGAACTTGCGGATTTTTGGATTTCTATATCGCCAGAACAAAATGAATTTAAATGCCATAAAATTCAGGATACCCACTCCGTGCTCTCTTCTTGGAACATTTGTTTTGAAAAAGACAATGATGAAATGGGACCCCATCTTACTTTATGGATGAAGAAGACACACACATAACAAGGAACCAAAAACAACTCATGTGGCTTTCTGCTCAAATCTACTGCTAGATTATATTCAGATCAGTGTTGGAGTAAATTTGATGTCATTTTTTGCGAGAATCTAAGCATTAACACAGTTTATCACGTTAACTCTTTCTATTTGGTTTTACCAATTCTCACAAGTCGCTACCCTTTCTGCAGCTCTTGTCTCCTCTTTTTTTTTTAACCTACTTTTATTTCATTTATTTTAACGTAATTATAGTTTTAATCTAAAAAAACAGTAATTTGGTAGCCACTCCAACGGGAGCATCTCAATAGTACCACACTATTAAAAAAAATGAAAAAGTAAGAGAGTGGGTGAAAATCGGTTCTCATATAAAAAATCCGTGAAAAACTTTATAGACATTTGTCTCTATGCGATTGGTTATTATTATTATTTTTTTAAAATTTTTATTTGTTTAACCTAATTAAAATAGAGGAAAGAATTGAAATATCACAAAAACTAGTTTAGAAAAGCAAAAAGGACTATTTTATTACTGAAAAAAACTCTAAAATCTCAATTCTCAACCGATGAGGATGTTTTGAAGTGTCGCGAATTTCGTAACTTGTTTTGACTCTTTTGACTTTGTAAATTTCACATGAAAACATAACTATACCTTTCGGTTTAACTCATGAGATGTTCCTTTATTCCATTAACGTATCATATCGCACATGACTTTAGTATGTAGGGACTAGGGATCACTGCAGGTTAGATTATCTTTTAATTAAACTCGAATAAATATATTTGACTTATTCCCATATACCACCAGTTTTTTGTATCATACACATTACAACAATGTTACAGACACATTGATCATCAAAATTTGCACCATTCGCAGTTTAATTAATTAATGATATAAACTCACAAATATTAACATTAAATTTGACCTTTGTGTTTTAGAACAACAAAGAGAGTGTTACTAATAATATTAAAGCAATCAGCAAACACCCTATTATTCTGTAGCTTTTATTTTATTGTTACCACTACTAATATTGTGTGACTATACTCTATCACTATCGTTGTTTTAACATGCATATGTATCATTCTAAGTTCGAAGCTAGAAATCTATTTCCATTTTACGCATAAACAACTACTATCTAGATAAATATACTTGCAGTATGACAATATCTACTTTAAATTTTATTAATTTAGATTTTGGTACAAAAATCCCCAAAAGTTCGATACATCGTGACTACATATAGTTTTTCTACTAAAATACTACTACTAACTGAGAAGCCAACCTTATTCTGAATGTAAGAATCGATAAAAAATAATAATAATAATAATAATAGCATTGAGTTACATATATAACTGAAGTAATATGTATATTAAAACAAAGAAAAATATTTGTTTTAGATGAATGGAAGAATAAGGTATATATATTGGTCAAAGCAGATTCAACAGAAATTCCATAATCTTATATCATCTCCTTCCTCAAAGAAATCATCAACAGGTGGTACTGCCAAATACTGCACCGGAATTCCATTAATGAACATAAACTGATCATCACTATCAAAGGAGTTGTACCATGATGATTCAGACAAGGAGACTTGTTGGTCGTACAGTAACATAGAGGCAACATCATATAGATCTTCAGATGGAGATGAAAGCATTAATGGAGATGAAGTAGAAGCCGAGGAAGAAGAAGGATCAGTGTTGGCTGCAGCAGCAGCTACTCTCTGTATGGACTTAGGAGACATGTCAGTATTGTTATCATGACCATTGTTGGTATTATAGTAGAGAGAGCTTGAGATCTCTGGGAAGTTGAGATTATTAGCTGAAGATCCTTTGAGACAGAGAAGAGCCGCGTCGTAGGCTCGAGCCGCGGCTTCAGCTGTTGAGTAAGAACCGAGCCAGATTCTAGTCTTTTGGTTAGGAGCTCTGATCTCTGAAACCCATGAACCCCAACTTCTCATTCTCACTCCTTTATACTTCTTTATGTTAATCTTGCTTGTTGATGATGTTGATGATGAAGATGTAGATGAGGATGATGATGATGATGATGATGACGATGACATTTTCTTTGTCGCCTTTTGAAGATTTTTCACCATTGATGTAGGTTTTTTTTTGTTATAGTAGTACTCAATTGTATTGTAAAGAGAGGAGGAAGTTGGAAGAGATGAATGATGGGTTTCTATTTATAGATGAGATTTGGAGAACAAAAGTAGAAAGAGAAATATTAAGAAAAGTTATGAAACATAGTCAAAGAAAGTAGCATGGGGCTCACACAAAGAGATGAATACTTTCTCTTATGAAAATTGTGAGAGACAGGTGTTTATTTATTTATTTTTTGAAAAAATGATTTTCCTTAATCACAATCCCATATGCAGGACCCAATCACAGGTCACTAATGAAAGAAATCGTTCATATTTTATTTTGAAAAATGCTTATATATTAATTGACTTCCAAAATTCTTTAGTTCCATATAAAGTACACTAGTATTGTTTACCACTAAAAGTTCCTATTTCTGACTTGTGAGCCTCAAATAGGTCAAAAATCTTGTATGAAAACCTAAATGAGATTACAAAAAACAACACTTAATTTCTACAAAATCAAGAAACGACAGAGAGTTAAGTGAAATATATTAAAAAAACGGGGACATTGGATTCTATTTTGAGAGGCAACTTCTAGCTAGGAAGTAGAGCATGTGATTATCTAAGGTGAGTGAATACAAACAAAAGACAAAGTTAATTATATGAATGATTTAACTAGCTAATTATTTTGATAATTAAGATGCTAAAAGAAAATCACATGATATATTAAATAAAGTTATGTTAAAGTTAACATAATTCGTTGACAAAAAAAAAACATAATTCAGAACCTTAAACGTCAAAGTAGCTGAAGTCATGCTTACCAAGGTAATGCAGACGAGGAGCAAAATAGCTGGTGCATCTGTGTCTTAATGGGCTTTTAAAACCGCGTTAATTATTTATTTCTTTATATGTTTCCTTCTTCCCACACGTAAATTCTCTCTGTGAAAATGGCTTTACTAAATTAATACTTCAGTTAATTAAATTCAGATATTAATTAGATTACTTAATCGGCGGCACTAGAATATAAGACGCGTAAAAAGTAACTAAAAAATTAAACGAAACTATTCGTGTTCACGTTCTGGCCAGACTCCTATTTTTATTTAGTCCAGCAGATATCAAATCAACTAATTTGTTCGTTGGGAAATGCAGGCAAAATAAAGATGTTAAATAGAGTAATTGTACTCAATGATAAAGGACGTATCAAGGAAAATGATTTATCGGCCAAATTGCTTGTTGCAATCTACCATACGATATTGTCTAGAAGATCATACCCAACCGGCTAAAGAAACCACAATCACGAGCCATAGAGGCGAACTAGTGCGCTTTTTTCAAGGGAAGGTTGTTGTTAGAAAATGTGTTATTAGCAACTGAGTTGGTCCACCACTACCACAAGTCTAATATCTGCATCGGTGCATCTTTAAGCTCTATATCTCCGAAGCTTTTTATACAGTGCAATGAAATTCTATGAAACAAATCATCCAGACATCCACATCCACTATATGACACAATGCAATGGCGTTTCAAATAGACTTTTTTCTTTTCATGTAAACGCATAAATTGCACTTGAAACAATTGAGATGTAAATGTTTTCACGAAGATGCAGGTACATACAATCAATAAGACAAAGCCGTCTTTAACTATTTGTAGGCTTTTTACAATTTTTTTGTTAAAAGATAGTACTCCCTCCGTTCCTTGGAGATTGATTTTCTAGCATTTTCACACAAATTAAGAAATAATAAATTGTGTTTAGTAATTAATGTAACTTTTTGCAACAAACACTTTTTAACCAATAGTTATTCTCTAAATTTAAATAGTCTCATTTAATATTTTTTGGAACTTACAATTTGTTAAATATAAATTGATTAAAAATATATAAAAAATCTACAACATCAATCTTTTTGGAACACCAAAATATGCTAGAAAATCAATCTCCAAGGAACGGAGGGAATATATCTTTTGTGTTGAACGATTTATTATTTGGAAAATATTATAGGCCCCAACTACTATTCAAGTGCCTAGTTATCCGGAAAAATGCAAGTATCCGTGATCCGATCCGTTTTGAACGGATAATTAATTTTCTGATTTAATCCATTAATTTCCGGATATCCGAATTTTTTTTAGCTATCTGTGGATATCCGATCCTTGAAAAATCTAATATTTCGATTTTTAAAGATATTCGTGAATATCCAATCCGATCGGTTAACATTTTTAATATTATTAGATTTTTTTTTTGTAAATATCCTAAAATTAAAAATTTAGTGAAAATAAGTTGGTTAACAAAAAACAACTATTCATACACATTAGACATATATGTTGCTTTATATAAATGACATATATACATATACGAATCGGATCAGAAATCAGTCTTTTCTAAAATAGTATTTGCGATTTGCTTTGTTATTAACAGATAGCACATTTTAGTTTTTGCTTTGCTTTGAAAGTACAAATATTTGGATTTTTTGGTTCGGATCAAAACAAATAGCGAATCGAATCAGATATAACGGATTTTTTGTCTAGCCCTACTAGAAACTAGAGAGTCTTATGTTTAAGGGTTTGTTACCATTATATTCACTTTTAGAAGAATAATTAACAAAATAGTCACTTTTAAAAAGTGTTTGTGACCTTCAATAATCTATGTTTAATTGTAATGAGAAGAAGAACAGGAGTTTTGTTATTGTCATAGGAGATTACGGTGAATTTGGTCAATTCGGAGAAGATAAAGCAATAAAGATTCATGCTTCTTTCTCTTTTATTTAGTCAGAAACTGGCTACCTAACGAAGAAGAGGAAGAGGATCCCCACCTGAAGAAGTAGACAAATGGATTCATAAATGAAGATTCATGCTTCTTTCTCATGTAATGCATGTACTTTCCACAAAAATATCCTATTCGTATTTAGACAATCTTAACTGGCACCGTACTCAGTATATGACCTTCCGTACCTCCCTCATCAATCAATCAATTTTTAAAGAAAATAATATTGTTGTGTTAAAAGAGTTTGGTGGGTTGTAGAAGAATCATCATTTAATGGAGATGGGTCTGCCAGAGGCTAAGTAGGGTCGTGTTATATTATTATACATTCAAGGAAATTTTTCAATTATAAAGAAAAAGAAATAGAATCGTTGGAGAAATTTTACCAATGTCTTACAATATAAAAATATTAAAAACACATTCTTTCTTCTTTTTACTCAACTTTATACATTCTTTTTCATTTTTTTACTCAACTTTATACCTTCTCTTTCATCCTTTTACTCAACTTTTATTAATTTTATATTTAAACACACCCTAATTATCTCTCTCTTATGTCTTCCCCAAGACACAATCTCTCCAACTAAACCCACTATCTCTTCTCTTTACTCAACTTTTATTAATTTTATATTTCAATACACTACACTATTTCAACAAAAAACACTCTTTTTCTTCCTTTTACTCAAATTTTAATAATTTTATATTATGAGACACACCCACATTGTCTCCAATTTACATGCTCTTACGTGTTGGAGTTATTATAGAAATAAATGACGAAGAAATCGAATGGTATAGAAAGGAACGTACGGAGAAGTTTCTCATGGATTGAAGAGTGTGTTGGATGGTGTAGAGGCAAATGCACATGTGGATTGTGACAAGACACAATCAAATCCTCTGTTTAAATCTTATTGATAGAGAAATATCCTAGAAAAAGAAACTATTACGACAAGAGATATTGGAAATTTTAGTGATCGATGGTTGAGTGATTCATCACGAGAGGTACTTATTTCTTGTCCTAGATGGTTAGATCTTGTAAAATTTGAGGGCGGGCGGTAACATGTTTTTTTAAAGAAACCATAAAAAGTAGTGAAAGAAGCCTTTAACTATCTATACTTTCTCTCATCTTGTTACAACTATAGTAGCTGAATATGCACAAATTGTTGGTGTCGGATCTAGCACAAGAGCTCAGCTCAAAAAACTCATCAATATCTAAATGGTTAAAGGTAAAGTCCACTAAAATTGGAATAAAGTGAAAAGCCCGACGACCGAGCTTGCCTACTCCAACCTTATAAACACTTCACATTTAAAGGCTCAAAGAGCTTTGTTCCGACAAAAAACTTGTGGTTGAAGGTATACTGAGGGAATGATACTCAATTTGTGGTCAAACTGTCACCCAAATGGGTTGAAATCTATGATCTCAAGGGCTCTTCCATGCAAGGGAATCACATATTACACACAAAGACTTAGACTTAAGTAGACTTAGGAGAATCCAAGCAAGCTTAAAAATGCAGACAAGAAAACAAAATAACTCCAAGTCTTTTGTTTACTAAATAATATTTTATTAGATAGATCAAGGGTGCTAGACAAAGAAAGTAAACTCTAGCTTACATAAGCTCAAGGTGCTAACAGTAACTAAGGTAGAAAAAGAATTGAATAGAGTTAATGGTGATGGATAAAATTCCACATCCCAGATTATCAGCCCAAGAAGGTTGTTCACAGTCAGATCACTTAAACAAATTTCCATCCAAATTTCTTTTTAAGGGTTAATCTTTAGACAAATTCATTTTCAAAGTTCCCTATGAGATTTATTCATTTTATAGTCAAATGCCAGAAGAGTCTTAATGCAAACGAAGAACCCATGTTTTCTTTAGATATACAACTTATCAAATTTGCATAGGCTATTACAAGCTATATGATACTAACTACACGGAATGACCACAACCAATCTTCCCAGGCCACAAGTCTCGCGCATCTAAGCATCTAAGCCAATCCCTTCCTATTATTACTAGGCTTACATGAAAGCCAAAGAGGTATAACTAATTCGACAATTATTTAATGATGCAATCATTCCATCTCTAGTAGGCTAAGATGCTTGAAAAAATGATGTGAATTGATGCAGTTTTTCTAAATATACCCTTTTCAATCACGTGATCAAATTCAAGGGTACACGACTCTAGTTCAGTCAAGTCTTGGTTGATTCAATATCTGACCCACCAAGTCCCTTGGCTTACCACGATCCTCGTTCGACCCAAATCATTCTTCCAAACCAAGTCGTGCAAATTTATGAATATGATATGTTTTATTATGACGTTTATCGAACAATTATGCAAATATATGAAGTTTTCATGAAACCCATCAAGTTAATTAATAACCAGACTAACCCAACCCTTGAACCCAGTCGAATGAGCGGCGAATCACATATGAGCATAAAGCAACGGCCACCCACACCTTTGCCATACGGTTCGGTTGAGACTACATTTAATGGAGACAAGGACAAACAGATAACCTATTAATTGATCCCTGCCTTACAAATAATCTACACAAGCCACGAAATACAGAGAGGTTCACCCCCACCACCTTCATAGTTACCCTATAAATAACAGATAACATGATCGATGTGGCACAAGCAGGAAACAATAATTTAAAAACGAAATAATAGTTGTTATTTTATAAATTGTTCCAAAAGTGAAAGAAGAAGCATGTCTATGAATTTGTAAATGTACGCATGCATATGTAAATATTTTTAGTTAAAATTAATTTCTTATGGAGTCCATCATGACCATGTACATATAGTAAATTTCGCTTTTGCACTTCTATATAAACGAACGAATTCGTTCCAATGTAAAACACAAGTTCGCCACAAAATTATACAAGTATAAAGTCTCTCTCACGCTCTTTCTCATTTTCTATATTTTCTCAGTATATTATTTTCATTGTCGTATATTTTATTTATTGATATGATATGGATGACTCTTTCACCATAATATATATTGTTCTGATATGTATGACTCCGTCACCATAATAACACTGTTAAATATTTGTTTATATTATGATCATCATATCAGCAAGTTAGTCACATGTATATAAATATTTTATCTTAAATTGGTAAATCTAACTGACTTATCATTAAATTTTTCATATTGATTTTGTTCCCCAGCGGTCATAAATAAATAAAAAAATCAAAATTTATCTACTTTTTAAACAACTATGAACAATGTTTTCAATCTATAAATACACTCATATTTCACTCTTTTAAATCAGCCAAAAATTTTAATCTCCTACCAAACACTTTACAAGAAAATGATTTACTTTTCATTTTGTAAGAAAAATGTTTTACTTCTTTTAATGGTCTCTTCGTTGAAGAATTTACTCTCGAAGAATTTACCATAAATATTGGTTTATTTTTTATGCAATAATGTTTCTGTAATCGCTATTATCATTAATGTAAATGGTTCATTCAAAAATAAAATTTTATTATGTTTTTAGTAATATTTTTAAATTTTGTTTTTCGTGAACAAATGGCAAATAATAAGAAGCTAAAGATTCCAACTCTCCAAATCACTCGAGCAAACTATATAGCGTGGACCACTAATGTTGAACTTGATCTAGTTTCGTAAAAGCTATTGAATACTATAAGAGAGGAAAATGAAAGGCGAATATTTTGTTGAGAAAACGTCTAAATGAAAATGTGACGCATGACTATGCGAATGTAAAAGATCTTCTAGAGTTGTGAAAAGCTCTAAAAGAAATATTTGACAACCAAAGGGAAATAACTCTCCCACATGCCCTCGAGGGATGGGCAAACTTGAAGTTCTCGAATTTTGATAAGGTAGATAAGTATAATTATGTCATGTTATGAATTATGTTATGACTTCATGTTATGAATTATGTTATGACATCACCTTGATTACCACAATATTCCAAATTCTACTTTGTTTACATCATGTTAAGAATTATGTCTAATTTGGAATATTGTGGTAAGGATGTAAACAAAGTAGAATTTCTCAACAAAACTTACTTTACTTTCCACAAGGAGCACAATGTTCTTGTAGAACAATACATGAACTCCAAGTACAAAAGATTTTCCAAGCTGATTGTTACATGTATGATAACGGAGAAGAATAATGAGCTTCTTATCAAAAACCACAAGTATAATTATGTCATGATAGCCTGTATGAACCATTGAAATCCCTGAAATGAATGCAATGGATGTTAATAATCCAGAGAAAGAGGATGTGAAATATCCGCCTAGAGGAAATCAAACATATCAGGGTCGTAGCCATGGCCGTCAATATAATCAAGGACGTGGAAGAATTTACAACCCACGAGAGAGAGGATCATTCAAATGGTTTGTTCAGAACAAAATTCCAAAGGAATAAAGAACATCAAGAAAATTCCACCCAGATGCGTGAGAATGTGTGATACACAAAATACATTGGTTAAATCATTAATTAAGCATCAGAAATCAATTGTGAGACCATTAATCATGAGATATCCCTCGAATCCATAATTCTTGTATAATTGGTAAGTGTCAGTCCTTCGTGACTGAATTGATTAAATGGTTTACCTTAAGATTATGATGTAAAATTTTCCCTTGCCGGCCTCAAAAACTTATTTGGTATCTATGGATCATCTCAAACTGCAATACTATGTCCCGAACACCTTCGAACGGAGCACGTGGCTTATTCGCCATTAACATGTGTCTGATTCCGCGATACCATCATTTCATAACTCTTTCAGCCACAATTTAGAAATTGATACAAACGCCATAATTGTTTTGCCAATAAAGCATAACTGTTATATATGTGAATTTTTTTTTTTTTTTGAAATATGTGATTAGGTAAAAGCTAATTTTTGGTAAAACTCAAATTTCTCTAAATGGTAGACAATAGGAAGCTAATGGAACTAGAGTTGGTTATTCTTGAAATAATACAACGTGAAAAAGAGATATGATTGAATATCTTCACATATGCTTGCTTAATGGTTCCACCTTTTGTGAAGATGGTAATATACGTATCCTAAAGCAAGAAAATATTATTTTAACATCTTAAACTTTCTCGGTTAACATTACAAATTTCTATGAGCTTTCAAAGTTAAGACAATGTATGTATACATAAAGGGAGGGATGAGTTTAACCAATATAGTACCATTATCATTACTTTGATATATTAATTGAAGTGATTAAAACTTAAAATATATTTTAAACCATCCACAGATGATAAATCAAGGTATTTACACAAACAAAAGTTACAGCATGAAATTATGTTCATGAGTCATGTAATTTCAACAATTTCAAAGATCGGTTATAAATATTTTTTTTCTTTTTAAATCGATTAACTGTATTTTGAGTTATAAACTAAACCGCATGTAAGAAACAAAATATATTAAATCTCGAGATGTCTAATAAATAATTGATCCATACACACTTCAGGTTATTAGTACAACTTGAGTTACCAGTTCTGCATTTGAACTATAACATCCTTTCTTTATTTTTAAGAAATCTCAATCATACAACTTGATCATCATACGAACAATAGTGAAAAAATATCTTCGCGTAAAACTGGCAAGTGGAACTTTTTAGAGATTAGAAGTAGATCAGTCACCACCTCAAAACTTCCATATTCAGTGCCACAAAGATAATTGTACGAATGCAGATTACAAAATGCAATTTAAAGATGGTAGAGAGCTTAAAATTTTTGTTTTCTTCATTTAAGTGCTTGCTTGCTTGGATGACAGTCATGGCGGTTTCCACTTTTGTTGGCATTACAACACCTCCATGACCACCAGTTCCACCACCACTCGTGCCGCTCTGTATTGGCTGTCGAACCACCAGCCACTAGAGTTGGGTCGTTTTTCAAGCATAAATCCAGCACCCTAATAACCACCTAATCCAACTTAGCAACATTATACAATCTTGAAAGATTACAATGTAAACCAACGATACAATTAAAAAAGGACAAACTTAGAAGAAGAAAGAAATGGAATTCATCCAAATATCAAAGTCTGATAAGCGATACATTTAACATCTCTTAGTCCCACTGCTACCTCCAAGTTTCTTGTCGTTCTTCGACTTATATATATACATCCCAACATCATTCTATTAGTAGATACCTAACAACACTTTAAATCAATAAGCTTTTACTTGATGGGGCAATCAAAACCTAAATATTGATATCATAATCGATGAGAAAGTGTGATATATCATGGTTTTTACTTGTTTTCAACCATGATATAAGTCCATTTTCTAGACTCTTTTTGGTGTTTTTCGAGTCTTTAGTGTTTTTATTAGGTACAAGGATGTTTGGAGCTTAATTGGTGTTTACTGAATCATTTGGGAGCATAATGGAACGAGCAGTCAAAGTCGTGAAGTCGGAATGCAAAATTTGAATCTTTGTCAAGCGACGAACACTCTGTGTCGCTCGACGCAAATAAAAATGCTCCGTTTTTGCCCCAAAAAGTTCCAGATGTTTGAATTAGGCCATATCGTTTTTGTACCTTATAAATAGATTTTTTAAGCCATTGTTTAGGCTAAGCTTTATTTTCTGAGCGATAATTTTATACTAAGGGATTATTATTCATGTCTATGTCTGAGTAATCTCCTAGTTAGGCTTTAGGGGTTTTCAAAGGATTATGAAGTTTTGTTAGAATTTATTTACTATTGGGATTTGCATATCATATTTATATTATTCACCTTGATT
This sequence comes from Draba incana, assembly GCA_963576765.1. Classification (NCBI taxonomy): domain Eukaryota; kingdom Viridiplantae; phylum Streptophyta; class Magnoliopsida; order Brassicales; family Brassicaceae; genus Draba; species Draba incana. Next base: position 25,707,944 of record OY755212.1, on the reverse strand, counting down.
GTTTTGAACTATGATTTATGCCTGAATTAGATATCCTAGGTTGTTTAGTAGATGCGACAACATTATTGAATTACCTGAACTGAATCATAGGTGAGCAAAGATTCAATTCGCAACGACAGTTGGCTTTGGATCTTTATGAACAATCGAACCTGATTTTGATGCTTGTTTAGATCAATCTGATTTCGCAACGACAGTTGGTTTTCTAGGGTTTAAACATAGATAATATTTGCAACGACAGTTGATTTATTTTACATTAGTTTCGAGTTCTAGAATTATACTTCATAATTATCCCGATAGTAACTTTATTCTTCAATTCGGAATCATTCCTGCGAATTCCCTAAGGCTTAGCGTTTGTCTCTTTATTGAATTTAAATCACTTGCAATCATCCTGATTTACTGTTTCTGCAATATTTTTACTTTATAATCATTCTGCTTAGCTTAATCTGAACTTATTAATCTATTGTTCAATCTGTTTCCCTGTAGATTCGATACCCTAAGTACTGCACATGATCTCTTAATTGAGAGAGTAGCTCTAGGAATATTTGAGCATATCAAAGTGAACACTGACAAAATTATGTACTTCAATACGTTTATATGAGAACTGTGAACCTCAGTTTTAAATGATCAACAAGTCCAGTCAAGTCATGATCTATGTACTCAAAGACCATGTAGATTCCACCATTGTGTTTGTTATTATCTAAAAATAAGAACAAAGACACAAGCTTTAGGTGACTGTAAAAAGTTTTAATAGATCTATCCTAATCGTATCTAAGTTGTGCAAAAATTAATTAACATTTTCAGTAACCTGACCCTTGATCGTCCCTATCTCGACCTTTGTGAAGTAAAAGAAAACCACAAAGGCTAAAACTCTAAATTAATTTTAGGATGAGACATATGTTGCATCTTACCAGGCAAAGTTACAATCTCTTTCAAATGGATGATGTTTTCTTGATGATTTTTTTATCTCTCGAATGGTTGTTATGAATACCTTAAAGGAAACACAAAAAGTGATAAAGGAATGATGTAAAAGTCATATGGATTCTCCAAAGCTAGTAGTGAGATGTAGCTTACATCTTCCTTATCATTGTCCAGACGGTTCTTATTAAGAGCGACAATTTCACCGGTTTAATTTCTTAAGCCATGTAAACTTGAGTGCCAAATCAAAGCGAAACATATGAACAATCATCTACGAAAAAGCTTCACACTTGATTGTAAAAGGAATGATTACATTAGCATGTTTATTCCCTCGTCTACCATATCAAGCATACGATAATTATGCAAACCGATGTTCTGAGAACCAAAGCCTTCAAAAATCTAAAAATCCTAATTCACCTGATTAACCAAAAATATAAATGAAGAGTTTATAAACGAAATTTAAGAAGAAACCCAGAGAAAGGAGATAAGAAATTGAGAAGAAGAAGAAAAATACCCGTAAGTTCCTTCTCAAAGCAATCCACACTGCGAGATTGAACTACCCAAAAGCCGCAACCGTCATTCTTTCCTACTTTCTCTTATACAATTTCACCGACGAATTTTTGAGATGATTTTACTTGCTTTGAAATTGACCTTAGTCGAAGATGAGAGGTTTTTTTCTCTTCAGAAGTCGAAGAGGAAAAATTTCACTTTATCGCTGGAGGAAATAATGATAAAAAAAATTTTTGATTCAAACCCAAATTTCATAACACCTAATTTGTCAAAACTGGCAAGAAATTGATTCGAAACAACAAAATCAAGACAAATTATGCATCTCCGCTTTAATATTACAAAACAAAAGGATAAAACTTAATTATCACGAAGTAGAACATGAATGCGTGGGAAGAAGATGAGCCAGTCTTCGGCATTTCTTTTCAAAATTGATGAATCTGAAAGGAGAGAATTAACTACCTTTCATTGAAACGTTTGAGTTAATTAAAGAGTAAAGCATGAATTAACTTTTTATTCAAATTTTAAGTTTTCACGTGTCAATTATATAGCTATGCCATGTGTCAGCCTCTGGAGAATGCTGGCCAAGTTTTATATAGTAGATAGATTCAGAGATTGGAAACCTAGTCCACCCTCCTTTTTTTTTGGGCCTAAATGTTAAGTTTTATTCCATTTTCTGAGTTTTACATGTTGCATAAGTACAACTTATTCCTAATCGCCTAATATAAAGTGGAGAGGATACAGACAGTGATAATGATTTTATAAATTAATACAACCAAAATAAAATTCAAGGAGAGAAGAGTGTTTGAATCGGTAGGAGGATATGAGAGGAGCCGGTCGTGAATCATACGTCGACGCTCGCCTTAACCAAGGTTGAAGGTATGCTTACCGTAGAGAAGATTCGACAGTTGCACTCCTTCCAGATTAAGTAGATGACTGATTGAAGAATGAGTTTGATGATGACTCTTGCCTGGGAGTGAGGAGGTGGTCGATGCTGAAGAATCCACGTTGATGCAGTCATAAGATCTAGAGGAGGATTTTGCCATATCCTAGAAGCTAGATCCTGCCAAATTTCCAATCCATAATCGCATCCAAAGAAAAGATGATCATGGGTTTCAATTCCGTTGGGGCAGAGAACACATGCTACTCGAACATTCAATCCCAAACTCCTTAGCCTATCTTTGGTTGGTAATCTATGTTGCATTGTCAACCAAGTTACAAAAGCACACTTTGGGACTGATTCCTTGAACCAAACCACTTTGCTCCATGTAACAAGTGGAGAGTGAACTCTTATCTGCTCCCATGTTGCTTTGGAAGAGAAATTTTGAGTGAAGGTACTTGTCGCATTGCGCCATAGATAAATATCACGACCACGAGACACCTCTGGTGGCGTTATGGTTGTTAGAGTCGTTAGGAAATTCTGCATTCCCTCAGATCTTCCTGCATGCATTCTCCACTGTCCATTTCTAGTAGCTTTAACAATCCGTGCATCCTTCCTTACTCTAAGATACCTTGGTCCCGATTCACCGAAATAAGATATTAATGGTCCTAAATCAATCCACGCATCATACCAGAAACAAGCTCGCTCCCCATTCCTAAGATTACATCGGATAAGCTCAGATAAAACATGTTTCAGCTGTAGCATGCTTTTTATCATTTTGGAGAATCGATTTGAGTCATCACTTATCCAATAGCTCTTCCGATGGAAAACGTTTCCTTCTAGCCAAGCCACCCACAACAAACCTGCATTGGCAAAAGAGTTCCATAGGTGTTTTAATCAAAATACGACTTCAAATTCTGCTAGGAGTCATGTACCAAGCCCGCCTTCAGTCTTTGGTTTGCATATATCTTTCCAAGCAACTCTTGCTCCTATAGCATATGTGGTTTTGTTTTTCCACAAAAATGTCGAGCATAGAGAATCAATCTTTCCAAAGAATCTTTTAGGCAATACAAACACGGCGCTCCAAAAATTTACCATTCCATAGATGACTGAAGAAATCAGTGTCACCTTCCTAGCAAAGGAGAGGGATTTAACGGTCCACGAATGTAGTTTGTTCGTGATTTTCTCTAGGAATGGTTGTTGTGTAGCGAACATAATTCTTACCGGGTTCAAAGGTAGACCAAGATATCTAGTGGAAAATTCTTCAATTCTGATGCCTGCTAAAGAACTCAATACCGAAGCATCAATATCCAAGTAACCACCAAAGAAGATTTATGACTTTGCAGGATTCATGTCAAGATCACACATTTCCTTGAAATTTTTCATGACATCATTTACACCGATGAGAGAATGGCGGGATCCATCGCAGAAAACCAGTAAATCATCAGCAAATAGGAGGTGTGTTAGCTGTGGATTAGAACAACGTGGATGCAGTCTGAATTGGCAAGTATTTACTCCTTGCTCCAATATTTTAGTGAGAACCTCCATCACCATGATGAATAGATAAGGAGAGATTGAGTCTCCTTGTCGGAGACCTTTCTTTCTTGCAAAGAATCCAACAGGTTCACCGTTGATTGACACAGAGAATCGTGGTGATGAGATGCACTCTTTTATCCTTGTGCAGAACAGAGGAGGAAAGTTTTGAGCCTCAAGCAGTTTGAACACAAAATCCCAACATACTGTGTCAAAAGCTTTCTTTATATCAATCTTTAGCATCACACTCCTTGGACATGATGTCTTATCATAGTCACAGATTAACTCAGATGCAAGGAGAACATTTTCACCTAGGCTTCTCCCTTTTATGAACGCTGCTTGGTTAGGGCTAATACACTCTTGCAGAATAGGTTTCAGACGATTAGCAATAATCTTTGAAATCACCTTATACACCAAATTGCAGCAGCTGATCGGTCTATAGTCTCCCAATTTGCAAGTCTTCCACCCTCCTTTTTGGGCTTACATAATTATTATCGTGCTATCAAATAGATAATGCGGTTACTTCTATTGGAAATCCACCAGAATTTTGCTACTGCACTGGTTAACTCAAAAGTTAAAGAATGTGAAAGTTTAAAGCAAATCATGATATACGTGGAAAGTGCAAGAGCCACTGTCTTCATTCTTTAGCCAAGGTTTTGACATTTGTGTTCCTAACCGAATTAAACGTTCTCAGACTAAGTCTCAAAATTTTACTACCGAGAAGCTATGATTATATATATTACATATCTGTAGCTATAATATATTTGTCATATTTTGACATGATATATATATATGCTGCATTTTAAAAATTTAGTCGAAAAATATTCAAATTAAAATAAATAAAACTAATTATTTCCCAAGTTATTCACTCGCTGAATCTGTCTGTCCAACATCATATTAGTGAAATTTAATTTTTTTAGAAGATAAATAGAAATGTTATTATGTTCAACACAATAAATAGAAATTTCAATAAATAGAAAATAAATAGAAGACGAAAGAGTTGCATACAGTCAGTATGATGTACTCCACAACAATGTTTTACTTATGTTTAATAAAATGTTTTTATTGATTAAAATGAATTAAAAATAATATTATTTTTTAAAACACCCAAATTAAATGTTTCCATTGGAAGGGTCTATAATCAAAAGTATCTTAAAAACAAAAGTTAATTAAATTTAATTAAAATTCATTTTAAACACCCACTAAAAGTGTCTCCATTGAACATACTCTAAGAAATTGATTCTAAGATGTTACAATATTCTTCTTTTTTTTTGTCAAACAAACATTTATTTATGAAAGATTTTCATGATTTGTTATATAATGTGGAGGTAAGTTGCCAATATTCCCGTTTCTTAAAGCATGACAAATGAAATAATGAACTTTGAATGCATTAAGACATCCGGTCTGTTTTTCTATTCGGAAAAAGATTCTCTAATTAACCCAAAACTGTTTGACCAAATTGATGAAAGAATCTATAAGATAATTCCAGTTAGTCATACCACCACCAAGTGGTAGTCCGAGATGGTGGTCATAATTCTTCATGGTGAAATAGATTCAAGATAAAAATTAGATAAATTGACTAGATTGGCTAAATGCTCACCAAAAAAATCACTAATACCGACAAGTGCACAGATAAAATTGGTCAAAACTCATAGTTTGATAAGACGTATTTTACACCAATTAAATGATAGAATTCACTTGTTAACACATATTAAAAAATAAATGTATGAATCTACAATAGATGCCCAACTTCAACCAGTAGAAACTTCGTTCGTCACGTCAAAAAAAAAAAAAAAAAAAAAAAAAACTTCGTTCGTCACTGCATCAGCTGGAGACATTTGTTCTCCGTCTCTCATCTTTGACCAAAGCACCATAGAAATGCCAATGATAATGATTGCATCACCAATTACCATGATTGTGAAGAAAAAATATAAGTTGAGTCATATGAGAGATTTTTTTTGATAAATAAAAAAAAAAGAAAATTAGGCCAAATAGCCATAAAAAAAATTATAATTTACCAACTAACAAAAATGATCTTATGTGGTCAAATCTTATCCCTTAGATTTAGGTTTTTTTGCTAGCTTATGAACTATAATTTTTTTTTATTGTTATTTCACAAATTGACCCTAAACAAAAATAAAATAAAAAAGTCAATGGTTACTTGAATATTCTCATTATGTGTTCAATACAAAAAAAAAAGACTTTGAATGTTATTGGAGATCGTGTATACATGTTACATCACATATGTTTCAACAAACTAACAATACATTTTTACCCTCAAAAAACCAACATAAAACTTATAATAGAAAAAATTTTAAAGTATATGATTGAAATTTTAAAAAAAGTTATAATAGATACCATTTCCTCGTGCAACTAAAACTTTAGATTCATGTTGCGTTTGTAGTGTACTCAGAGCCAGGATCGTCATGAAAGACGGTGCAATTTGAAGTATAATAGCTACAAATTTTTAAATGTATGTTCCGAATGATAAACATAAATGGAATTGGTGAAATATTTGGGAATGGAATAGAGAAAAGAATGGAAAAAATCCATCTCATTCATTCTTCATCAAAATTGCAGAAGAATATGTTCCTTTGAATTTTGATTATTTTTGTGTGGATTAAGTGAAATGTTTATTCCATTATTTTCGTCGTAAATGATACATTTTGTGTAAAATGTTTCATTCATTCTAACCAAATGGTGGTAGTCTAGTGTCTTCCACTTGAAGAAGAATTGCCCTGTTGGTCTAGGCCAGAGAAAGGGTCTATTCATGGGATGCACCTCCCCCAGGGATTAGTCTGGGCCGGTCTGGGATTCCCTGAGTTATAAAAAAAAAAATGTTTCATTCTATTCATAAAAAGAGAAATTCATTTACATTTCCAATATCCAATAAGAATAAACTGATTTACAGCCGATATAATATCTTTGGGCAATTCACCAAAAATAATAATATATATATATATATATATATATATATATATTTGGGCCTCACGTAGCCCAACCCTAGCTAGTCAGTTCTTGCACACAGATTATAAAAATCGGGAACAACATTTACGTTGTTGTGAATCAAGAGAACGAATGGGGAAGATTGTGTTTATTCATTAATCATAAGATCCTTTATATAGGATTATTACAAGAGAGAAAAGGAAAATTCCTTTTCCTAATGGGAAAAGGAAAGTACATAAAAGGAAAATCCTAATTCAACTAGGATTCATTAAACCGGCCTAAAGACTAAGTGTTAATGGGCCGTAAACGGACCAGAACTAGTTATGACAATCCACTATGATTTATAACACTCCCCCTTGGATGTCATAACTCTAATGGGCTTGTAATACGCTTTGGATGTTGCCTCATTAAAACCTTACCAAGTAAAACCCATTTTGGGACAAAACCGTGGTGAAGGAAAAAGAGTACAACACGTATTACTCCCCCTGTTCTGAACCTCACTGCAAGTCTTTCAAACGACGCATTCCAATCTGATAAGTAAGTTTCTTGAACGTTGAGGTTGGAAGTGACTTGGTGAATAGGTCTGCTGAATTCTCACTTGATCGTACTTGCTGCACTTGAATTTCTCCATCTTTCTGTAGATCGGATGTGAAGAAGAATTTTGGCAGAATGTGCTTCGTCCTATCACCTTTGATGTATCCATCCTTAAGTTGAGCTATACACGCTGCATTGTCCTCGAACAAGACCGTCGATTCCTGCTTACCTTCGGCCATTCCACAATCCACTCTTATGTGCTGGGTCATCAGCCTTAACCAAACACACTCACGACTAGCCTCATGAATTGCCAATATCTCTGAATGATTAGAAGATGTAGCTGCAATGGCCTGCTTCATTGACCGCCAAGATATTGCAGTTCCTCCATGAGTAAACACATAACCTGTCTGGGACCGTGCATTATGAGGATCTGAAAGATAACCTGCATCAGCAAAACCAACTAAACCGTCCTTAGATTGGTTAGTATAAAATAGACCCAAGTCTTTCGTTCCTTGTAGGTAACGAAGAATATGTTTTATCCCGTCCCAGTGCCTTTGGGTCGGACATGAGCTAAATCTTGATAATAAATTCACGGCAAAACATATATCTGGCCTAGTGTGGCTTGCCAGATACATTAAAGCTCCTATGGCACTGAGATATGGCACTTCGGGACCAAGGACTTCTTCAGAGTCTCTCTTAGGACCAAACGGATCCTTTTCTAGATCAAGAGATCTCACCACCATTGGGCTGGACAATGGGTGACATAGACCCAAGTCTTTCGTTCCTTGTAGGTAACGAAGAATATGTTTTATCCCGTCCCAGTGCCTTTGGGTCGGACATGAGCTAAATCTTGATAATAAATTCACGGCAAAACATATATCTGGCCTAGTGTGGCTTGCCAGATACATTAAAGCTCCTATGGCACTGAGATATGGCACTTCGGGACCAAGGACTTCTTCAGAGTCTCTCTTAGGACCAAACGGATCCTTTTCTAGATCAAGAGATCTCACCACCATTGGGCTGGACAATGGGTGACATTGATCCATATTAAAACGCTTGAGTACCTTTTCAGTATATGCCATTTGATGCACAAGGATTCCATCATTTATGTACTCAAGTTGCAATCCCAAACAGAACTTAGTTTTGCCTAGGTCTTTCATCTCAAATTCTTTCTTGAGGCATTCAACTGTTTGGACGATTTTACCAGGGGTTCCAAGGATGTTCAAATCATCCACGTAAACTGCTATGATAACAAACCCTTTGTTTGCAAACTTTTTTATAAAAATACATGGACTGATGGGATCATTCTTATAGCCTTCTTTGACTAAATACTCACTCAATCTATTGTACCACATACGCCCACTTTGCTTCAGTCCATAAAGGGATTTGTTCAGCCTTATGCAGTTTTGTTCTCGGGAACCTTTCTTATCTTTGAGCTCAATACCCTCTGGTAATCTCATATAAATCTCATTATCCAGTGGACCATATAAGTATGCAGTTAAAACGTCCATTAACCGCATATCCAACTTTTCTCTTATAGCCAGACTTATCAAAAATCTAAAAGTTGTAGCATCCACCACAGGGGAGTATGTCTTCTCATAATCTATTCCTGGTCTCTGTGAGGATCCTTGTGCAACAAGCCGTGCTTTATATCTCACGATTTCACCATGTTCATTTCTTTTCCTCACAAAGACCCATTTATGTCCAACTGGTTTAATCTCATAGGGTGTCCGAATTATTGGACCAAAGACATCCCTTTTCCTTAAAGAATTCAACTCCACGTTTATAGCTTCTTTCCATTTAGTCCAATTTTCACTCTGAGTGCACTCATATATCGACGTGGGTTCTAGATCCTCCATAAGTTCAAGTGCTACCTTAAAAGCAAATATATCATCGATTTCCACACACTTTCTATTCCATTGTATTCCAGACATAACATAATTCATTGAGATCTCATTATTTTCAGGAACGTCAGAACCATGAAACTCGGCGTCCCGAGTCTCATTGCTTGGAACTATCGGTTCAGTTATGTCTGGGGTTCCATCAGATTCCTCAACCACGATTTCAGCACCTTTCTTTCTTTTCCGAGGATTCTTATCTTTGGAACCTATTGGCCGGCCACGTTTTGAGTGTGGTTTAGATTCTGTAGCAACTTGATTGTGTCCCTCTTGAACATCAATTCTAATTGGTGCATTAACAGCTGGTATGTAAGACTTAGTTACTCTTTTCGGGTCAGCAAAGGAATCTGGCAATTGATTAGCTAGCTTTTGTAAATGTATAATCTTTTGGACTTCTAATTCACATTCTTGAGTCCGAGGATCTTGCCATTTTAAGGACGTTTGATTCCATATAATTTCCTTTACCAGTCTGTTATCTCCTCCTAATGTTGGATAGACAGATTCGTCAAAATGACAATCTGCGTACCTGGCCTTAAACAAATCACCCGTGGTTGGCTCAAGGTACTTAATGATAGTAGGAGAATCATATCCAACATATATCCCCATCCTCCTTTGAGGTCCCATCTTTGTTCTCTGTGGTGGTGCAATAGGCACATAAACAGAACATCCGAATGTTTTAAGATGGGATATGTCTGGCTCTTGACCCGTTATTAACTGTGATGGGGAATATTTATGTTCACTAGATGGCCTGATACGAATTAGCTCTGCTGCATGTAAAACTGCATGTCCCCAAGCTGAGACCGGGAGTTTTGATCTCATTAGCAATGGTCTAGCAATCAACTGTATGCGTTTAATAAACGATTCAGCCAAACCATTTTGTGTATGTACATGTGCCACAGAATATTCAACACTTACCCCCATGGACATACAATAATCGTTAAACGCTTGGGACGTAAATTCACCAGCATTGTCAAGACGTATAGTCTTTAAAGGAAAATCTGGAAAGTGTGCTCTTAAACGTATGAGCTGGGCAAGCAATCTTGCAAATGCCACATTTCTAGTTGATAATAGGCAGACATGTGACCATCTCGTGGATGCATCAATAAGGACCATAAAATATCTAAACGTCCCACAAGGTGGGTGTATTGGTCCGCATATGTCTCCTTGAATTCTTTCCAGAAAATTTATCGTTTCCTTAGTTACTTTGATTGGTGATGGCCTAATAATGAGTTTCCCTAGTGAACATGCTTCACACGTGAGATTCTTTGGGATAACTCTCCTTTCTTTCAAGGTGTGCCCATTAGTACTTGCTAATATCTTTCGCATCATGTTAGCACCGGGATGGCCAAGCCGGTTATGCCAAAAAGTGAAATTCTCAGTAAACTCTTTGTTTACCATAGCATTTGCTTCTATCATTCCGATCTTAGCACAATAAAGGCCCACAGAAATGGCAGGTATAGTCTCTAGGACTTTCTTATAGCCATGGACGGTTTCAAAGATTTGAAGGAATTCTTTGTTATTCTCGTCCTTAGTTTCAACATGAAGACCATTCATTCGAATGTCTTTAAAGCTCAATAGACTTCTCTTTGAACTAGGTGAATATAACGCATTAGAAATTTCTAGATGCGTGCCCTTAGGTAATAAAATATGGGCTTGACCGTGGCCTTCAATTAAATTTGCTATACCCGCAATTGTGGTTACATTTGCCTTTTTAAGTGTAAGATCAATGAAGTATCTCTTATCTCTTAATATCGAGTGGCTTGATCCACTATCCACAATGAACACATCCATATCGTTCATACTTCAAAAGAGATAACAATAGATACTTTTTAAATAACACTCTTTCATTCCATAAAGTTTAATAGAAAGCAATAACACAAAACCAAAGTATAAAGTGTAAAACGTAAAACAAGCAAAACACAAAACACCAAAACAGAAAATCAAAATCAATCACTTAAGTATATCTGAGGTTTCAAAATTCATCAAGTCATCTTGCTCATGATCGAAATCTCCTTCATTATCATGCTGGATCATATGAGTTTCTGGATTCTTCCCTTTAAGGCTCTCTTGATAGAGTTCAACCAGATGCTTGGGAGTCCTACATGTCTTAGCCCAATGATTACTCATTCCACATCGATGGCAAACTGATTTTGGGTTTGATTCTCGTGGTTGAGAAGTAATACCACGGTTATTACGATCATAGTCAGTTCGGTATTCGCGTCCTCGTCCTCGCCCGCGGTTAGAATGATCGTTATGGAATCCGTGGCCTCGGCCCTGACCTCGGCCGTATGGATTAAAATGGCCACGGCCACGTCCTTGCCATCTACCCCCACGTCCACGACCACGATGTCTATAATCACTTTGGACGTGGTTAATTTCTTTCTTTTCATCTGTGGCCACATTCGCTTCAGGAAGTGGGGCTGATCCAGGAGGTCTCATCTCACTGTTTCTCATTAGCAGTGTATTATTCTCCTCGGCTAGTAATAGACATGCTATAAGCTTTGAGTATGTCTCAAAACCTCTTTCACGGTATTGCTGTTGAAGCAACACGTTATTAGTGTGAAAGGTGGAGAAGGTCTTTTCCAACATGTCTTTCTCAGTTACCTTCTCACCACATAGTCTCAATTGAGAAACTATTCTGAACATAGCCGAGTTATATTCTTCCACGGACTTGAAGTCCTGGAACCTGAGATTCCTCCAATCATAATTGGCCTTTGGTAACAACACCGTTCTATGGTGGTCATATCTTATCTTTAATTCTTTCCAAAGGTCCAAAGGGTTCTCAATGGTTAGGTATTGATCCTTGAGACCCTCAACAAGATGATGACGAATGATCGATATCGTTCTGTATCGATTCCTTTCATTCTCATTATTATCCTCAATGATACATTCGCCAAGTCCTTTAGACTTTAGATTTATCTTAGTATCCAACGCCCACTGTAAGTAATTGTCTCCAGAGAGATTGAGGGCAGCATAATCCAAATTGTTGATTTTCGACATCTGAAAACATTCATCCTATTCTCTAAGAACTATAAGATTTTAAAGTTTATGCATATGATGCAAAATAGGTCATGGGTGCTTATATAAACGGGTACGGATGCATGATGCTTATGAAACCAGATTTTTATGTTTAACAACTTAACATAATGTTTTTATATGCTCATGATGCAAGCCTAGTATTCAAATTCTAAACCGTATGATGATATGACCGGATTTTAATCAAGCATGTTATGTCTATATGATGCAATCAGTTTCAGTTTCATGTTTATCAATCAACGAATCAATCCAAACAAGCAAACAAACAAACGAGTTCAAATAAATATGCAACCAAATTTGGACAGAGTGTTTACTGTCGATCGACGGGTGATTTGTGTCGATCGACACAGTTTAATTCAAACAACAAATTCAGGCAGAAGTTTACGTGTCGATCGACATAAAACTAGTGTCGATCGACACGGGTACAGATCATGCAATCGGTTTGGATTTTAATTGAATTAGGTTAGGGTTTCAAGTTAGGGTTTCAAGTGATTACGAATCATGAATCAATAAACACAATCAAGCAAGCAATAACAATAACAAGCATGATTTAGATTAGGGTTTCTAAGATTATCATGATTCTAGGTTCTTTAGATTAGGGTTTCTTATTGTTTACCTTAACCTCCGTGAGTCTTCTAGTTCGCCGTAACCGTTGATAGGCTGTATGAACTTTCTTCTAGTTCGCCGTAACCTTAAAGGCTGTATGAACTATGATTTGAACAGTAACGCCGGATGAACAGTAATCGTCGATGAACAGTAATCGTCGATGAACAGTGCGCGATGAATAGTGCGCGATGAACAGTACGCGATGAACAGTACGATGAATAGTAACGATGAACAGTAATCGCGTTTTTTGTGTTTTTAGGGTTTAGGGAGCAACTCGTGCTGATAACGTGTTGTGAATCAAGAGAACGAATGGGGAAGATTGTGTTTATTCATTAATCATAAGATCCTTTATATAGGATTATTACAAGAGAGAAAAGGAAAATTCCTTTTCCTAATGGGAAAAGGAAAGTACATAAAAGGAAAATCCTAATTCAACTAGGATTCATTAAACCGGCCTAAAGACTAAGTGTTAATGGGCCGTAAACGGACCAGAACTAGTTATGACAATCCACTATGATTTATAACATACGTAACCTTTTTTTTTTTTTTGCTAAACTTTTTACATTTACGTAACTTAGTAACACTATTTATTCAATTTAATCACGAAAGAAGATGATGCGAAGTAGGTTGCAAAATATAAATTCGTATATAGTAAATTTGAGTCAAATATTAGCTCAACGTTCCATATTCTATCCAATTATTTTTACTTTACTTCTTCATGTAACGTTACCCAAAGATCTCTTTAGTCCAACATCTCCGTCACTTTTTGTCAACAGCGATACGAGCCATCTCTTGAAATTTTTTTTTTTTTTTTTTTTTGAATTGAATGTTAAATTAATTCATCTAAAAAAAACGTTTTTACAACTAGTGCATTTTTGTTGAAATCTACACTATTAAAACAATGTATAAGATGTTGAAATCATCTCAAAGAAAACCAAATTGCCATGCTACTCTCATGCCGTTGATCTCCCATTTCCCCGTATGGTCGATAAACGGTTCCGTACTTGTTTATCGATGATTTGGACCAATTGTTTTGATGTTAATGGGGATGTCCATGCCTTCTATTATTACTTTATCTCCATATAACGTGGAGCGATGCTTGAAACACATACCTTAGAAGAAAGAGATGGACATGATCGAAAGATGTATCCACCAATAACTCCATGATGAGACTCCAAGTGGCCGTATATTTGTGCATTAGAAGCTTACATGTTAAATCTCGCCAAACGTTCTCTGAGAAACGACAAGCAAAGTAGATGTGATCTCGCGATTCCATAGTGCTTTGACAAAGCACGCATCTTCCGTTAGCGCCAACATTCCACGTAATCATTCGATCCCCGGTGGTTAAACGATTCCGAACTGCAAGCCACGCATGAAACGAGTATTTAGGAGTTGCATACGAGAACCATATCCCTTTCCACCATGACGTAGTAGGCACTGTTTCTCGGATGAGTTCCCAAGTTGATTTAGAGTTGAATTTTGGTTGATACTTGTCGCTTTTCCATCTCCAAAGAACAATATCTTCACCTTGTAGTTGTCCTTTCCTATGTTGCTCCACAATCACATCTTCGATGATGTTATAAATCGTTAACCGGTGGTTTCGCCGTCTATGATTTTGCAAAGCACGCTCGACGGTCATATGGTACGGGATCCCCAAATAAAGGCAGCCGCGCACACCCGCTAAATCAATCAACCGTCCTTTTGATGACCAATCATCAAGCCAAAACGAAGTCGTTTGACCATTGCAAACTTGTACTCGTATGAAGTTTCTTGCTAACTCTCGATACTTAAGTAGCTTTTTCCACATCCAAGATCCCAAAGATGATGTCTCACTTGCAGTCCAAAATGAGCCTTTGCGAATTAAATACCGACAAACCCAATTAACCCATATGGAAGAAGGAGGCGATAAAATTCGCCAAATAAGCTTTAAACAACTCACTTTGTTAGCCTCCACAATCGGTTTTAGGCCTAAACCTCCCTCCGCCTTCGGTTTACATACTTCGCTCCATGATATTTTCGCCTTTCTAGCATTTAACTCGCGACCCGACCAAAGAAATGCTGAACGCAATTTATCAATTTATCAATTTTGTTCAAACAAGCTTTAGGTAAACGAAGCGCGGATATCCAAAAATTGGCGAGACTATGAATTACGGAACCAATAAGGTGGAGACGGCCAGCGAACGAGAGATAACGCGCAGTCCAACTACTGATTTTTGCACGAATCTATTCCAACAAAGGCTTATAATCATGTGTTGTCATCCGCTTAGTCAATAGGAGAAGACCTAAGTATCGTACCGGTAATAAACCTGAGCCAAAAGGGAATTGATCAAGGATTGTATGTTGAATCGCTTCAGATACACCCGCCATTTATATTGTTGACTTCTCAACACTGATACACAATCCCGATATTAGCGTAAAATCCTGAAAAACGTGGAGAATCCCTTCACTGGATCGCTTACTTTCGTCCGAGAATATTAGTAGATCGTCTGCAAAACACAAATGTGTAAGATTTGCATTCTGGCAAGATGGATGATAACCAAATTTATGTTCTTTCGCTGCCTTGTCCAATATTCGTGATAGCACATTCATGCAAATAACAAAGAGGTAAGGTGAGAGTGAACATCCTTGACGGAGCTCTCTTTTGCTCTGAAAATAACCTGCCAATTCACCATTAACCTGGACAGAGAAGGATGCCGTAGTGACACATAACTTAATCCAGTGAATGAACTTTTCAGGAATATTCAGAGCTGCTAATGTGGACAACAAAAACGGCCATTGAATTGAATCAAAAGCTTTTGCTATGTCAATCTTAAGAGTACAGCGGGATGATATTGTATCCTTGTGATAGTTCTTCACCAATTCTGATGCCAAGAGGACATTTTCCATCAACAATCTATCTTTTACAAATGCTGATTGATTCGGCGCAATAAACTTCGGGAGAACCATTTTTAGCCGATTCGCTAAAATTTTAGAGATAATCTTGTATAACACATTGCAACAAGATATCGGTCTATAATCTTTCATGATCCTTGCTTCTGCTTTCTTTGGTATTAGAGCCAAAATAGTGGAGTTAATACCTTTCGGTAAAAATCCTTTATCAAAAGAAGATTGCACAGCAACAACCACATCATTACCAACGATCGTCCATGCTTTCCGGAAAAATTCAGCCGTGTAACCGTCTGGTCCTGGCGCTTTGTTTCCTGGCATAGCAAATACCACCTTCTTGATCTCCTCTTCTGTCACGACATTACTTAACAATGCAACATCCGGTTCAGTACATTCGAATTATAACAACTCACGTATAGAAGCTTCCGGTATCCCTTCATAGTCATCGATCTGATGTGACAAAAAATCTTTGAAAATTTTTTCTGCTTCCACCTTAATCTCCTCTTGTGTTGTCGCAATTGTACCATCAATTCTCTCCACTTCTCGGATCGAATTTTTCGCACCTCTCACTTTTGCTGCATTGTGAAAGTATATATTGTTCCCATCACCAACCTTTAGCCAATGTAATTTCGATCGCTGTCTCATAAATTTTTTCTCAAGATCCGATAGGTTTTCCCATTTATGATAAGCCCGAGCTTCCTGCCATTGCATTCTGTTTTGGGTTTGACATAGTATATAGCTGCATCTCACATAGCTTGTCATATGCCTGCTTTGTACGGGTCGATAGATCTCCAAGGTAATCCTTTCCAAGTTTACGGATTTGTGGCTTCAAATCTTTTAATTTTTTTGATAAGCGAAACATCGTCGATGTGGAATTGAACAACATTTCAGTACCTTCCCAATAAGATTCCACCAATGGCAAGAAGCTAGGAGAGTCTATGATGGCATTGGTAAATTTAAATGGTCGACGAGGCCGCATTGTTGGGTTTGTAATTTGAATTCTACATCGTAAGTGATCCGAGCATCCTCGTGCTTCAAAAACAGAGTACGCTTGTGGAAAAGAATTATTCCATGCTTCATTCAATAACACACGATCCAACTTCTTGCAAATCAACCCTTCTTCCTCCCTCTTATTTGACCACGTAAAATGCGGACCATGAAATGCCATATCCGACAATGAGTTGTAACAAACCAAATCTTGGAAATCTCGCATTCCCAAATCAGGTGTTAGAGAATCCAAATATCCAGAATGTTCCTCAACTTCAAGAATTTCATTGAAATCTCCAAAAATCAACCATGGTTTATCTTTAAATAATGGAGAATCATGATGACTCCGCAGGTCTGTCCACAACTCTTTCCTCCATTCGACATGATTTGACGCATAGATAAAAGAACAGAAAAACTCCTCACTCATACCGTCTAGTAATATCGAGCAAGTAATAATTTGTCCACTTATAAAAAATGGTGTAACTCGAACTTTAGGACTCCATACTACCCAAATCCTACCAAGCCGATTATACTCATAATTTGATAAAAAAGACCAATCTCTGAAGACCTTATCCACCATCTTCTCAGCTTTGCTCTCTTTAACCCGTGTTTCCATTAAACCACCAAACTGAAATGAGTTCGCTTTTAACCAATTTCGAACCACCTCATGTTTATTTGATTGATTAAAACCTCTCATATTCCAGAAGAATCCTGACATTAATTGGTTTTCCGAGTCGGCCGTTTCAAAGCATTAGGATTTCCATCCGTAAGCCTTTGAGTAGTAGACTCCACAAGAAATTTATGATTATCTTTAGAGAGCCGAGGTAGAGATTGCCTTATAGGAATGTCCTTTTCTTTATGGCTTACATCATTCAAGATAGGAGACTCCTTTGAATTAATCTGTTGAATATCAACTCTATTTTTATTCTCACCAACTAACCCCTCTGTAACAACACCTTCATTGTCTGAAACCTCTGTTTCCTCTTCACCAGCCTCCTCATTCTTCTCCGATTCACTCAAAACCGAAAATCCTGAATTTGAAAGTATGGATACTTGGCCAAACTCTAAATCCTTACTTCTTTTATCCGGGCTGCGTCCAACATGACGTGGTGTTGACCATTCTCCTTCTTCGATCTCATTCTCCATATTTGTAGCAGCCAATGATGGATCTGAGTGATCTGTTGGTTCCGCAACCTTCTCTACCTCGCTAACTTCTGAAAAAGTTGTCTCTGCCCCATTTACTTCCGTCACTAATTCTTGAGCCACCATTATAGGGCCATTTACTTCAAGAACATCTGTTTTTGTTAACGGGATAGCCTCCTCTGTTTTCTGAGGCACTTCTACTAAACATTTGGCTGATTGGTGTCCCCATTTGCCACACGTAGAGCATCTCGCAGGTAGCCATGGATAAGAAATTTTGACCATTGCTTCTTTCCCATCTGGTGAAGTAAAGTTCAACACCTTAGGCAATTCCTTTGTTAGGTCAGCTTTAACAAGCATTTTCGCTACTTTAAAGTTGAGACATTGAGCCGTATCCGAGTGCATTCTGTCCGGTACACCCACTGCGCTTGTAATGAAACTAAGCCCTTTCCAAGAGAACATATTCATTTGTACATTCTTAAGTTGCACCCACACTGGAACCGACGTCATTTCTATTGATTTCACTTCTGAGATTAGTGACCACTGCGATAAAGGCACCGGAATTCCAGCTAGATTCCACGTGCCTCTGCTGACCACCCGATGCCGGATGACTGGATTGCATATGCGAAACTTCATTGTAGTAGAATTGATGACCTGAACTTCAATCATCTGAGACTTATCTCCAGGTGCCCAAATTTTATTAACAATCGCATGAATCTTAGCTACATGAGGAGCTGTAGCTAGAAACTTTCCTATTAAAAAATCCTCCCAAAGAGGAGACGAATCCTTGAAAACATCCTCTGGTACTTGAACAGATCCAATACCATTCTTCACCAAAACTTGCACTTCATACTTCGTAAGATTTTTTTGAGATTTAACGACATTCGCCCATGATTGAGAAACAGCCATCTCTGGACGAGAAGATTGACTGTGTGTGGTAGCCATAGCTTCCGACGAGACCGACGTCTTCATACGAAGACAAACGCCGGCGGCGGCGAGCTTCCTTGGAGAAGAAGAGATCCAAAAACCTTAATCTCTCAAATCATCCCTCAGAGCAAAACGGTGCGTTTTGAAACTTCTTCCTCTTGAAAATTTCATCCTTGCAAAGATTCTAATCCTAGCATAACGTGATGACTCATCCCTTCTTCATACGAAGGAGATCAAGGCATGTGGCCCTAAATGTGGCCTTATTTTAATTTGTACATCCTTTTTATTTTATATGTAAATTATTTTTGTTTCTATGATTTTAGTGTCTACGGTTTTGTTAATTGGGATATGGAAGCAATTTTCTTAGGGTTTAACACCACTTAACGACGGTTTCATCAAAATCTCATCGGTATAGGATTTGCTAAAAGCTCTTAATGTGAGAGCTTTTCATTACCCGTACACGGGTTTACCACTGTTTTTAGAGAGCGGTTGCTTTACCCTCTAATAAGTTTTATGGTTTTCTGTGTGAGTTGTATTTTACTTCCGGTGGGTTTTTTTCTTACAAATTAGTTGAGGATAAAATACATAGAAATACTTATTCTTCGAGGATACGAAAATTTCCTACAAGAATAAATACACTTGACACATATATTGATAAGCCGGCATCGTGTGAATAAAGACCAATAATATCAACTGAGAAATAGTAAAGTTTCACTGACGTAATTAAAAAGATAAAACGGAGAATTTTTATATGAAAAAGTATAAAATAAAGAAGGAATCAAAATGGTTCCCAATTTTAAGTATCCCACTTACCTATGTTGGAATCCTAATTCGAGAGCACCTTCTCTTTCTTCTCTGATTTTCCCCCACATTCTTTCTCTTTACATTTCCTTCCCCTAAAACTTTCTTAGGGTGTTAGCAAAAAATTCTTTTAGGTACCATACATATTGGTTTTGCATTTAAACACTAATTTAAATTGAAAACAAAAATAGAGTGAGTATATTATAGGAAAATTAGCATGTTTATTATGTTTTATACCTATAATTAAACATCTAACATCTAATAAATCATAATGTAGTACCTAACAATTTGTCTACTTAAAATTCGGATTATACCTATAAATTAGCATCTATATTTATATAGTTGACTATCATTGGTATAGTCCATTTATATATTATAGTGAACTATCATTTACATGAATGTTTAATATTGTGAACTATGTAAGTTTACATAATTGATTACAACTACTCATTGTGCATTTGTCTCTTCTTGGCCAAGAAATTAATGTTTGTATATAAGTATAATGAACTATTATAGTAAATTAACATGTATATGTATAGACTATCATTGGATATTTTCAAATTTTAAATATTATAGTATAATTTTATATGTTTGATATACTAAACTATGTAAATTTGTTATATTATAGTGAACTATCAATTACATGTATGTTTGATTTAGTGAACGTAAATTTGTATAGTTAAGTATAACTACTTATTGTGCATTTGTAATTAAGGGCATTTTGTCCAATTGGATCAACACTTTGCTACTCACCTAATTTATATTTCATGCATGTTACTCATCTAATTACATGTCTAAAACATAATATTCACCTAATTAACCCTATATTATATGTACTATATAAATGAGAGAAAATCTATACATAAAAAAATGAGTATTGGAGATATTGAGTTGTTCGTATTCGATGAACTAATACGATGAACTTGGGGGAGTGGTTTCTCCAAGATATTAGTCACGAAATCAATATCAATATCAAGAAAATAATAGTACAATCGGAGAGTTTATAATTTCTTAGTGATTCTAGATATACATGTCATTGTATATTATTTTCAGTTGTCTAATCTCATTCACTCACTGAAGTAAATGTATTTAATTAGCTTTTAAGTCGTATAATGTAAAATCGAAGAACCAACAACAAGATTTCCACTATGTATATTTATGAATGTTGTTTCTTTATTCAGAAGGAATTTTAGTTGACAATAAGGGAACAAAAAAAAAAGAAACAAATCAATCACATCTTACACATAGGAAAAAAGAAAGAATCAGAATCAGAATCTTAATCTGAATAATTGCGGACAAGAAAACAATATCACACCTTACATATAACAGCCATCGTATCGTATTCCCAAATCACATGTATGATGTATCTGAAATTAAACATATCGAAGCTGAGTATCTTTGTCTAGATATTGTGTTCCCTTAGCATATAAATATACCATATTACCACTGATAAGATAATAAAGTAGTTTTACAAATATCCTTGAGTTTTCATTGTTGAGTTTTTGGTTGACATGGATCACTTAAAGAACTATCCAACTGACTTAGAAGCACATTGGCCCCACAAAAAAAAAAGAAAAACAGTAATTGTGAAGCAAAGAAGAACATAATGTACTCTATTTATGAGTATTATTATCAACCGGTATTTAAGGTTAAAATTATATTACGTAAATTCTGCCAAATTCCATAAATTTAAGAGAGGATAAACAAGTCAATACATTTTACGACCACTTTTAAGTTTGTACAGCTTTTGATTGGACTAATCATAAAAGCGATATCAAAAAGCGTTACACATTCAGTTCTATTTATACAGGTTTTTTTTTTTTTTTTTTTTTTTTTTTTTTTTAACTTAGATTTATATATTTTATATTTATATTTATATAAACATGTTATATTAATATTTATATAAACAGGTTATATTAATATTTATATTTATATTTATATCTATCTATACAGGTTTAGCTTACAACTATTTTGTACAGTTGTGCATTATGTTGTATAGTTTACACCGCTGAAAACTTATACACTTTTCAGTTACCATTCGGATCCAATAAACCACAACATTGTTTGGTTGCGACGCCTCAAACGGTTGATATTAGCTCGTAGTGACGATAACTCCACTGACACATTTAAACGACATCGTAGGAGTGGCATGTCCTTTCCTGTCTATGAGACATCACTCCAAGCAAGGCCCCTCCTATCGAGAAAGAGTTCACCTGACTGAATCAACCTTGGTGCTTTTTCTTTCCATATATAATCAACATTTATATATTCACACCCCCACATATCTAAATGCTCATCACTCATAAATCATTCCTTGATATTGCAATGCTATATATTATTTCAGAGGTTACATAAAAACCCATAATAGTTAAACACCACATTGAGTCGTTGGATTTTTTTCTTTAAAACAAAACTTTTTTTTTTTTTTTTTGAAAATTAAAACAAAAAATTTTTGTAACAAATTACGTCATATTAAATGAATGAATAAAAAAGGAATATAACTCGTGGATTTATATGACGTCTAAAAACAATGAGTGTTTAGATTACTAAAATTCGACTTTATTATTACATATTGAAACGCTTTTTTACTTGTTTTTTTGTGAGTAACATACATATATGCATTTGAATTCGAATATTAACACAATGATACATGTGTGTCAGTGGGAGCATTTTTGTAAATCTATTGAGTTTTTGTCGACATACGTATTTGATATCTATGAATAATTAAGAATCTAGAATGATCAAAAAGGACGTAAAATAAATATATTAAAATATTGTCCAACGGAACAATGATTAATCCCCTTTATCTTAGACAGTATGGAATCCACTCCTCGCACCACCAAAGGATCTCTTCTATTTCTCTCTTCCTTTACCTAAACGGCAAACTTGTAGTTGCCAAATCAATAATATCTTTTTTGAAAATATCTAGGAAAATTAAATTATTTTGGAATTTAGCTTCTAGAGACCGTTCGTATCGCATTTTCTCTCAAGTATAAAAGGATAATTTCGATTATTGGTTTTATCTGTGAATTCATATCCTTTCTTTAAATGGTTTAAAAGAGAATTTAGGAAAATGAAAGTTTGAATAATAAAACAAAGTTGCATGAGAATGAAAAGGAAATTAATTGCGTCACGGAGGAGCACTAAGACCATAAAGCATTTGGTGGTCAATGCGTCAAAACCCCACTTCTTAATAAACAAAATAAAAGCGGAAAATAACAACAAAACACATTTCATATACTAAATTAAAATCTAAAAGGGTATTGCATTATTGTTTAGCTAGAGATCCACTTGAGTTCAACTCTTCTGTTCTCCCTCCCTCTTCTTTCTCCCTCTTTATAATTTTCTACATTTTTCGTAACCATATATTTATAGAAGTAGAGTCTAGTAATTATGATTTTTTTTTTTTTTTTTGTAATTCTGGGATTTGACTTACATATGATATGTAAGTGTAATTCTGAAATTTGACTTACATATCGTATGATACTTATTTACTGTATATTCTTGTTTTTTCTTACAACCAAACTATAATATCCACCTAAGCGGAGAAACAATTCACAAAACTATAATATATTATACTTATTTATTATGTCTCAAAATTATGATAAATCTACGTTAAATTTGGAGAGGTTTGCACTAACTATAAATGTTTTATATACAACCTTTAATAGCATCACTTGATTGTGGCGGCAATTGAGTATATCCCAGTTCATAAGAGATATCAATCTACTTGTATCTAACAAAGAAATCATATATTGAGGGTTGGTTATTATTATTTTTAATTAAAAAAAAAAGAGAGGTTGGTATCTTGTCTTTCACGGACAAGGAATCTCCTTTTGGCTATTTTATTTAGATAATATCAAATGTACAAAATGGACATGCGGGTAGACAAACATTAATACGCATTTTGCGTCTAAAGATTTGATATTTAACATATTAGGATTATGACAACTAATTTTAGTACATATCAAAATCCTAATTGCTTTAGGGTTTGACTTACGCATCTTACCTCTGAGTAGAGATATTTATGATGTACCTATTAGAATTAGGTAGGACAAGTAATAGTAATAGTTGATAGTAATACTATTACTATTTCATAGCAAATTCCTGGGTGATTTGCATCTGATTAACGCATTCCTTTGTATGGCTATTGACCTCAAAAAAATTATATATATATATATATATATATATATTTTAACACAAATAAATATAGGAGGTAATTTTTACTCAAATGCTGAAGTTGGCTACAAATGAAAATGTAGCCAATCGGTAGCTGACTAATTACATAAATCATTTGTACAGATTAGTCATTGTTGGGTTTAACCACGAAAATGATATAACAACGGACATTATTTTTTGAATTCTAGTCAACAAAGCCATATTTTTCATATCAAATCAAAGAGGTTAAATATCGTCTTCTATGTGATTCTCTTAGCATTACTCGGAACTAGTTTAGGTGAATTTTTTTAACGTAACTGTTTATTTTGATCTTAGATTTTGTAAGTAGGACTTGTGCGTGAACAAACTATGTAGCATGAAGCAAAACGGAGAAGAAAAATATTGGATCCAATAATTTTTTCACGAGTAAGGTTTGTCTATAAATAGTATTGTCATGTTCACTTTTGGTATACCTAGAATTATCGGTATATAACGTATATATTTCCTTAATTATTAATATATATTTTTTTAATTCTGACTATTGTCTTGATTTGAAGTTAATAAAAAAGTTATTAAAAATTCATAAGATTTTAGTTTGTAATCTTAGCTGTTGTTCTATATACTAAGCATTAGTTTTTTTCCCTTTCCAATGTAACATCCTAGTAATACCTATTTGTTTTTTTTTCATTTCGAATGTAAAACCTTAAGACCTACCAAATTCAACATGTATATATCCAATTTGGACTTTCAAAACTTATATATTCTCCAATTTAACAGGACTATATATGTTAGGATTACTAAGACGACAAAATCCTAGTATACATACAACTCCTAGTTGCTTTAGGAATTCTCTTATGCATATTGTCTTTGTTTATATACAACTCCAAATTATCCATTAGATACCGGTTTTGAAACAACCAACATTTTTTTCTATTTTTATTTTTATTTAGCCCAGATTTATTATTCGCATAAATAATAAATCTTCAACGGCTAAAGCAGCAATAACAAAACAAACAGCGGAAAATCAGTAACTCAATTAATCCATTAAAATCCAAAGAAACAATTTAATTCAAGTAAACCACCAATTCATTTCAATTCCAGAATTCAAACAAATAAAACCACTACAAGAAAACAACGTGTTTTCCGACGGAACATTATTTTTCGTCGGAAAACCGTCGGATAAAACCGACGGTTTGCTGACGGTTGACCGACCAAAACGATCCCGTCGGCAATCCGTCATATTTGTCCGAGGGCATTCCGACGGCAACCCACTCCGTCCGTATTCCGTAAGAATACCGTCGTTAAATTCCGACGTATTACCGACGGAAATCGGATTTTCCGATGTCGGCAAAGTTTTCAGTGACCGCCATGTATGAACTATTTCCCGACGGCCATATGCCGTCGGAATTACTGACGGAATTCTGTCGAAATTCCTACGGTAATCGATGTCGGCAAAGATTGTGTGGTTGCCAAATCGTCTCCGGTGGCCGATGGGAAATTGTGGGGTGTGATGTCGGGGGTATTGACGGATATCCGACGGAACTCCGACGGGAATATGTTTTATATAAGGTAGCCGAATTCGTCATTCCATCGTATCATAATTTCTTTAAACAAACGAAATTCCAAAGATGAGTTCATATTTTCGGGCATGGATGGACGAGCCAATGACGGATGTGGGCTCGGACTTATTAAGGAACGAATACGCTCAAGGAATATGCGAGTTCATGAATTTACCCAGTAATCTAGAAGCAGCCAAAAAAGGTCAGGATATCAAATGTCCTTGTTCTAATTGCTGTAATAGAATTAGTGTTGCCGTTCATAATGTTTGGAATCACTTATATATATATGGTTTTAGGCCGGGATATAAGGTTTGGTTTTTACATGGAGAAAGAAATTATGAATATGGTAGTACTAGTAGCAATGAACCTTATTTTCCTGATAGCGTAGGGGAACCTACACCAGAAGTAGATGTTGGGGTACGTACGGTTGCGATGGTTAATGATGTGTTTAGAGAGAATTTGCAGTCGGGTGGGTATGAGGGTGATAGGGGTGAAGAGCCTAATTTAGAATCTCGAAGGTTTATCGATTTGTTAGACGCATCAAAGCAACCACTATACAGCGGTTGTAGAGATGGCCATTCACCGTTATCGTCTGCTACTAGGATGATGAACATAAAGACTGATTACAATTTGTCCGAAGAATGTGTTGATGCAGTCGCCGAGTTCGTGAAAGATATTTTGCCAGAAGATAATCTGGCCCCTGGATCATACTACGAGATACAAAAACTTGTTGCCGGTCTTGGTTTGCCCTACCAGGTTATAGATGTGTGCATCGACAACTGTATGATATACTGGAGAGAAGACGAGAACCGAAATAAATGTAAATTTTGCCGCAAGCCACGATTCCAGGACACAAGTGGCAGGGTGAAGATTCCATTCAAACGGATGTGGTATTTACCCTTAACGGAGAGGTTGAAGAGGTTGTACGAATCTGAACGCACAGCTACGGCTATGAGATGGCATGCAGAGCATAGTCAAGATGGAGATATCACGCATCCTTCTGACGCGGAAGCATGGAAACACTTTCAATCCGTATATCCAAATTTTGCATATGAACCACGGAATGTATACTTAGGCTTATCCACCGATGGTTTCAACCCGTTTGGCAAGCATGGACGGAAATATTCATTGTGGCCGGTCATAGTGACCCCTTACAATTTGCCTTCATCTATGTGCATGCGGCGAGAGTTTCTGTTTCTCTCAATTCTAGTTCCCGGCCCAGATCATCCAAGACGGTCGCTTGATATATTCCTCCAACCATTGATCTGTGAGTTGCAGATGTTGTGGGAGCATGGTGTTATGGCTTATGATGTTTCAGTGAAGCAGAATTTCAACATGCGTGCGGTTCTTATGTGGACCATAAGCGATTTTCCGGCATACGGTATGTTATCTGGATGGACAACGCATGGAAGATTGGCGTGTCCTTACTGCCAAGACAATACTTCAGCTTTCCAATTACAGCACGGCAGGAAGACTTCATGGTTTGATTGCCATAGGTGTTTTTTACCGCCAAATCATCCATATCGTCGGTCTAAAAGACATTTCAGGAAGAATGAACAAGTGTTACATAGTCCACCTCCTGAGATAGATGGTCGCAGCATATTGGAACAGTTACGAGATTTTGGTGTAGAGCGAACTCTTGAATGTGGGGGTAATGGCCATTACCCCGTCGACGGTTGTGGGCAATATCACAATTGGCACAAGAAGAGTATATTTTGGGATTTGCCTTACTGGAAAGACCATCTACTGCGGCATAATGTAGATGTCATGCATGTGGAAAAGAATTTCTTTGACAACATCATGAACACTGTATTAAACGTCCCAGGAAAGACCAAAGACAATTGGAAGTCTAGATTTGACTTGCCATCGATTTGTACGAGGCCATCTCTTCATGTTTCGAACGGTAGATTGCCGATGCATGCGTACCGGTTAGACGGTAGGAAGAAAGAAGTATTTTTTGAATGGTTCCAAAATTTTGTAAAATTTCCAGACGGCTATGCATCTAACCTAGGTAATTGCGTGGATTCGACGGAAGGGAAGTTTATAGGAATGAAGAGTCATGATTGTCATGTCGTGATGCAGCGTCTTCTTCCATTTGTATTTGCATATCTTCTTCCAGAACCTATCCACCAAGCAATTGGAGGTATATTTCTTACTTCCATTAGTCTATGACTATCATTATAATACTAATATGTACTAACTTGTTTAATTTTCTTTTATAGGAGTTGGTGCATTCTTTCGAGATTTATGTTCACGAACGCTTACCGTCCACGAGATAAGTAACTTGGAGGCCAATATCCCAGTACTCCTTTGTAATCTTGAGAAGATTTTTCCACCGTCTTTTTTTGACGTTATGAAACATCTTCCAATTCACCTCCCACGAGAAGCAGCCTTAGGAGGCCCTGTTCAATACCGATGGATGTATCCGTTCGGGCGTTACATGTTCCACCTCAAAAAAAAGGTTAAAAATTTGAGCAAGGTTGAGGGATCTATTGTCGCACAAAGCCTAAACGAGGAAGTCTCACAATTTGCCGAATATTATTTTCCACGGGAAGTTAGTACTAAGGCGAGAGGTCATTAACGAGGCACTACAAGCCGACCATGATTTTAGTAGTCCATGGTGGACTTATACTATCGATTACATAATCCGGGAAGGTATATATATATTTAATTATCATTTTTACTTTTACAAAAATGAATGTAGGTGACTGATACAAAATCTATCATTCATAACTGTAGATTCTTATCATAATAGGACCACACCATTCTGGACCCAGGTTGCAGAAATTCAATCCCCACGTTCACAATTTGTGAAAATAAAAAAGGTTTACGTTTCCGTCCAATTTTATTAACATTGATTTAGAGACACAATTTATCTGAGAAGCTAGTATTAATATTCTATTAAATTATCAGATTGTGGCTATGCTCTCTTCTTTCACCCCCAATGACCAGGGAGATCTGCTTGTAACCTTAAAAGATCCATCGGGAAAAATCGAGGGAACCATGCACCATAACATCTTCAACAATGACGAGTACAGACTCATGACTGGTGTAGGTGCGGTATTCATCTTGAAGAATGTTACCGTTTGCCGTTTTGATAGGAACCCAAAGTACCTAAACATCACAGAGCGGAACATTGTTAAGGTAGTTACACCAAACGTTTATAAATATTTTTGGGAATGGTTAACTATATTCAGTTACCAAACAGATAATCGGTGCTAATTCGATGATTGCTGAATACCACCCAACGGAAATATGCACCATGGAGGAGCAAGATGAAGAAACTAGTGGGTACGAATATGAAACAGTGTCAAACTCCGAGGAAGAATAAATATATAACTCGTCCATGATTAAGAATAATTTAAACCTTTAAAGCTTTATGTTGAATTAATATTAAATAATGTCTTAGTATGTATTGTACGATTTTATAATGTTGTCATGTGTTTTATTTCCTATTAGGGATTGAGAAATAGTGGTGTTATATATGTGTAATACGTTTTGAAGCCGCACTAATATATTTTTCTTGGTTGCGAGGGTCAAATTAACATTGACGCTTAAATTTATTTTTAAAAACCTTCTAATCAACTTTAAAACCATATCATATACTTTTTAATCAAAAAATTTTATATTTTTAAAAACTTTATAATCAAATTTAAATTTGTCGATAAAATTAAAAAGCATTAAAAAAGAATGCCGTCGGAATCCCGTCTTTATTGTAAGACGGAATTCCGACGGTTTGGGGGTTTTTGTTATTTTTAATTGTATCGACAAATTTAATTAAATTGAAAACCCAAAACCGTCGGAATTCCGTCTTATTTATAAGACGAGATTCCGACGGTTGGGGTTTATATTAATTTTTATTTTATCGACAAATTTAGAAAAATTAAAACTCAAAGCCGTCGGAATTCCGTCTTATAACTAAGACAGAAATCCGACGGTTTTGGGGATTTTTATGATTTTAAAGTATATGATATGGTTTTAGAGTTGATTATAAGAGTTTTTTAAAAAATAATTATAAGAGTTTTTTAAATTAATTGATAATTAATCTTTCAAAAATAACACTATTTTGAAAAATAGTA
This sequence comes from Draba incana, assembly GCA_963576765.1. Classification (NCBI taxonomy): domain Eukaryota; kingdom Viridiplantae; phylum Streptophyta; class Magnoliopsida; order Brassicales; family Brassicaceae; genus Draba; species Draba incana. The sequence continues at coordinate 25,678,552 of OY755212.1, read as the reverse complement.
GGTGGTTATAACCTTATACTATGTTTTAAAAAACCAAACAACTTTGTGAGCATCGTCAAACCGGGAAATCCGTCTGCATTCACAAAGTGCATAAATTAGAAAACCACCGAATCCCAAATTGAATAAATTCTATTATTACCAAAATCTTACGTGGGACCCTTCAATCCATATGTCCTTACATGACAAAATGTCGTAGAAGTTAATTCATTTAATTTCTACATTCCAAAAACCGTTAATTTCCACTATCCTTATATATATCCCTAAATCTAAAATTTATAAATCACATAATTTTAAAATCTCAAATTTCTATAAATTCCATTTTCCATAACTTCTGAAATCTCAAACTATTAAAATTTTGGAGAGAAACAATTTATTTTGATGGGAAAATATGTACAAAAATGTACAAGTTAATATTTTAAAAGAAATGCCGTCGGAATTCCGTCTTATATTCCGACGGTTCACCGACGGAAACCCTAATTTTTCCAGCCGCCAAAAGACTTCGTAATCTTCGTCAAAGCGGGAAAACCGTCGGAGTTACCGTCGGAAATTTTTAATGCCGTCTGATTTCCCTCGGACCACCTTTTAAATCAATAGTCTTCGTCTTCCCCGAACTCAGATCTGTAAAAAAAAAAAAAAAATCTTAAAATCTCCTCCGTTCCTCCGCCGATTCTCCGCCGTTGCTACTCGTTTGGACGCCGATTGGACGCCGATTCTTCTCCTCCGTCGTGAATCATCTCCATCTTTTGCCAAATCAAAAACTATGTAAGTATTCCATACATTAATAGAATTTCTCCAAAATTGTTCTTCATGATTTAAGATTGTTGTTGAGGATCCAAAATTGTTCGTGATGATTAATAGAGTGGTAAGAAATTAGGTTTGTAGAATGTTAAGAAATTGTTCATGAGAATTAATAGATCCGAAATTGTTCTTTAGGATTTGTAGATTCTTTAAAAAAAATTCTTAAATTAATGTTAATACAATTTTTTAACGAATTATGAATTAACAAATGAAGTAAATAATCATTTTAGGGTTTATGAGGATGTTATAAATATATGAAATTAGGTTTGTAGTTAATTTGCAAAATTTTTGAAGTTTGATAATTTTAGGAGTTTACTAATTTAGAGATTTTTAAACAATTCTAAATTTATAAATATTTCTAATTTTAAGAATTAGATTTTCATTTGTGTTATGTGTTTTTTAGGGATTTTTTATAATTTAATATATAATTAATATATAAAATTGTAATTTTCTAAATATCCTATATAGAATATTTTAAGGTAATCATTTTAAATCCTTATAATTTAAAATTTTTATAACATTAATAAAAGAATTTAAATCTTTATAATTTTAAACTTTAAATCCTCTAAATTTAAATTTTATAAATTTTAAAATGTATATCTTTAACAATTTTCCCATTAATTTATCATTAATATGCAAAATTATAAATTTCTATATATCCTATATATATATACAAAATTTTAAGAAAATCTATTAAATTCCTTACAATTTTAAATAACATTAATAAAACAATTTAAACCTTTAAAATTTTAAAACTAGTTTAGGAAAATATTTTAATAAAAGTTTGAAACTATTCATATCAATTTCCCAACAAAACCTAAATCCATAAACTTCGGTTTCTGAATAAACAATATACAAAAAAGGCCCTTATTACTTCAATGACATAAAACCCATAAATTCCATAAAACCCTAATCCCCAATATCCTTAAAAACCATAATCCTAAAATTCCAATTAACTAAATTCCAAAATCTCAAAATCACAAAATCCTATACATTCCAAATTCCATAAATCCCAAAATATCTAAATCTTAGAATTATGGAAATCGTAGGGAATATGGGGACTTTCATAACTCTAGACGAGGTGGGAGTTCCAGTAGGGGAGGTCGGACTACGAGTGAGATGCAGTTCCCCGAGGATAGTCCCCACTTGGAGACCCCATTCATGTCTCAGCCCCCGGCTACAGCCCACTCAGCTCCCACCTCGCTGACCATCGACCAGGTTGTGGCGCAACCTGGACGTGATAGGTTGACGCGTCTAGATCCAGACACGCCACCTAACACGACTTGGTAAGTCTTATTTGAATATGTAGTGGATTTAATAATTTTACATAAATATTTAAATAAATATTTTAATAGGTTCCAATTCTCGGGAAACGATATTACGGGTTCTATCAACGAAATGATGAACTCCATGCTCACTAAACCGTATCCCACATACAACGACATGCCTCCAGAGGACCGGGACACTTGGTTCCGACAATTTGCGGTAAGATTTTATTTTATTTGTTTTAATTGTATTTCCTATATGACGCACAATTTAATTACTAATGCGGGAATGTTGTGTTTTTTTGCAGCAAGATTTTACGTGGGACCCAGTCCTCACATCCAGGGTCCGAAAGGAATTCGACAAAAGGGCGGCGAGGAAGTTCTCGTGGAAGATCAACGAGTGGAAAGACGCGTGGTATAAAGAGGGGAAGGTGCCAAAGGTTTTTAAATATAAACCAGCTGAGATGTGGACTGGACTACTTCGACATTGGGAATTAGCGGCAACTGTTGAGGACTCCGAGAAACACTCGACTAACCGCAACAGCACCCGGAAGGGGAAGGGAAAAGCGACCCACAACCTCGGTGCAACGAGCAAGGCTTCAGCTGCTCAGGAAATAGTAAGTAGTTAAATAATTCATAAAAGTTTTGAATTTCGTAACGAAATTGTATATGGTAACAGTTCCAGGAGACCGGTGTCTATCCTTCCAACCTCGATATGATCAAGTATTCGCACACCAACAAGAAGACCGGTGAAATTGAAGACCCGATTGCTCGTGAAATCGTGGAAGTTGTGGAGAGGCGGCAGGTGGAGTTCCTCCAATCGCAACCGATCGTGGAAGGAACTCCGGCGCCAACCGAAGTTCCAGTCGAGAAGACCAACGAGTTCACCTACGAGGTTAGTAACCGACTCAATTTTAATGAAATTTAAACATTACTTTTAATACAAGTTATGAAATTAAAAAAAAAAAAAAATTCTTAGGTGACTCCTAAGACCAGAGGCCGTGTTTACGGCCTCCCTGAGGATAGTAGCTCGTCTGTTTCGACGGTTCGATATCGCGGTGCTAGCAGGTTGGAGGCGGAAAACCGAGAGCTGCACGACCAGCTTAGGGAAATGGAGGAAGCGAGAAAGAGGGATAAGGAGGAGGCCGAGGCAGCGAGAGCGAGAGATAAGGCGGACGCCGAGGCGCAATTTAAAGCAATGGAACAGATGATGCAGAACTTCTTCGGTACCGGTACGCCTAGACCGGAATAGGATTTGGAGAGTTTTAAATTTGATTGTAAAACTTTAAAATACATTTTAATTTTATTAGTTTGTAATTTTAAATTTTATTATATTTTAATTTTAATTTTAATTTTATTAATTTTTATTTTTCATTTTTATAAAAAATATTAATATATTTTATTTTTAAATTAAATAATTATAAATTTTTTAAAAAAATTACGTTAACCGTCGGAATTCCGTCTGGTAGCTGGGGAAAACCGAAACCGTCGGAATTCCGTCTGTTCGCGCCGGAAAACGAAACCGTCGGAATTCCGTCTGTTCACACCGGAAAACCGAAACCGTCGGAATTCCGTCTGTTATGGCCGGAAAACCGAAACCGTCGGAATTCCGTCTGTCATCGCCGGAAAACCGAAAACCGTCGGAATTCCGTCTGCATTTGAACTCCGAAATAAATCCGTCGCAATTGCGTCGCAAATGCTCGACGAATTTCCGACGGCATTTGTTTTTTCCGACGTGATAGAAACGACGGCTTGTTCCCGTCGGAATCTGTCGGAAAAGAGCCATTTCCGACGGCTTCCTGACGGTTTTGGCCGTCGGAATCCCCCCTGTTTTCTTGTAGTGAACTAGCAACCTAAACACCAGGTTTTACTAGATAATTAAACACATAAATAAATTCCTATCATCCTCCTCCTACTGCCATGATTCCGCGATCACATTTTTCCTTTACCTGCAACACATGGAATGGAAATAAGAGTTGCGTAAGTATTTCATAAATATTTAGTAAGATGGTCATTCCGCCTACTGGCGTAACAAGCAGACTCAAATAAACGATCAAAACATAATAACATCCAAACCAATCAACACAGAACGAAAAATAACAATTTTCGAAACTGAATAGCTCGTGTCGAGCGTCACCAGCAAGGTGTCGATCGACACGACAACTGCAGTGTCGATCGATACCCTCCTGGTGTCGATCGACACTCCTCTGTGTCGCACCGGAATCGTGTTCATCCTCTCGTATCACGATTCCGATGGACATGAGTTGAAATCCTGCAATGAAAACACGACAAACACAAGCATACAAGCTAGGGGTGGAATTATTATCCGGGATCCGAGATCCGATCCGGATCTGCTCCGGATCCGCTTCGTAATATTTTATTTATTTTTTAATAAATTTATAATAATTTTACAAAAAAATAGTTTTTTAATTAATTTAATATTTTTTAATTTATTTTTAATATTTTGACGGATCCGGATCCGGATATCCGCGGATATGTTAATTTTTGAAAGGATATCCGAAAGCCGGATATCCGGGTGCCACAGATCTGGATCCGGATAGTAAAATCACGGATCCGACGGATCCGGATATCCTGAAAAAGGCCGGATATCCGGATCCGGCCCACCCCTAATACAAGCCACATCAATCTCAGCAATCATCATCACACGGTTCCAAAACACAAATCAATCACAAAACACAACCGGATTATCCTCATAGCCTAGAAACCGAGGTCACAACTCACCTTGGCTTAATAGGAATGAAGAAATTCGGACTTGCTACAGGCAAATCACTCGAACAGACCCTCTACGACTCGAGAACTCGCCGAACGAAAGGATTATCCACGAAACGACTATGGAACGAGGAACACACGAACCAATCACTCGGCCTAAAGCACTATCACGATAAATCTCCTAGAATTCTCAGTTCTCTCTCAATCTCTTACGTTTTCTCTGCGTTTTTCTCTGCTCCAACGCGGTCACAAACTTCCTAAGGAGTTAAATACGGAAGCCCTAAGGTTAATCCTTCAAACCGAGCTAAACCGCGATTAAAAATCTAAATAACTCAAACCTGAAACATTGGTGTCGATCGACACTCCCCATAGTGTCGATCGACACCCTCAACAAATTACACTTATTTAGTTTCGGAATGTTACAGGTTTAACAAAGATACAAACCACATTTTTGCTAAAGTTATGGTATTACCTTTCAGTCGGAAAATACATATAGGAAAGTTTTCCATCCTAAAGGCGTATTTTTCACGGTTACCAGCTATTATTAAAAAGAAACCATTGTTTACCATTCTTCAATTTTCGCGTATTGGATATTGTTTAAATTTCAGACTAGTGTTAGACAGACAACATTTGTGACAGAATATGAAGTATTTTTCCATCAAGGAATCAGAAACTAATAGATAGAAATATATACATATAAATGTACATGTGTGTGTTTGTTTATGTGTGTACACTATATTGTTAAATATCATATATGTGTATGCACACACAATCATCCCACCACCTACTACTTGATATCATACATGGAAAAAATAATGTGATATATCAACTTTAATATAATGCAAACACGTGTTACGCATTGAGAATAAAAGAAATCACTACATTCATGTATGCATGATTATTAATTATATTTATATTTCTCTACTCCAAACTCGTCAAAAAAGAAAAAAAAAGTTGAGAGAAATTCCAAAATGAATTCTTCTGAAAGATATGCTGACATGCATATGTAAAAGTAAATATGCATGTAAGACATAAACTTCTGTTACTTATTCATATCTTTAAACAGTAGACCATTAAAATATTCCAAAAGATACGTAGACGTATTATTGAGTGAACAAAGTAATGAGTGTATCTTTTAATCTAACTTTTGCTCGACTATAAAACGGAGTCATCTCCCATTAGGTTTTGCCTGCCTCAATCAAATAGAGCTTATCTCATCACTCACCAAACATCTCTCATCAATATATATATATATATATAGAGAGAGAGAGAGAGAGAGAGAGAGAGAGAGAGAGAGAGAGAGAGAGAGAGAGAGAGAGAGAGTGAGAGAGAGAGAGAGAGAGAGAGAGAGAGAGGAAGAGTTATATATATATATATATTTCTAAACATCTATATAGTAGAGTTATATAACCAGCTAGAGATATACTAAATCTCTTGGTTAAGTAGTAAAAGATAATATAACTAACAAAAATGAAAGGTGGAGAAGGGAAATGTGGGAGCATGGAAAAATTGAAGCCGATATTGGCGATAATATCACTACAGTTTGGTTATGCAGGCATGTACATCATCACCATGGTCTCCTTCAAGCATGGCATGGACCATTGGGTCCTTGCCACATACCGTCATATCGTCGCCACACTTGTCATGGCTCCTTTTGCACTCGTGTTCGAGAGGTATATATATAATTAATATGGTACATATATACTCAAGTACAATCCGAATATATGTATATATGGATAAATAATGACTTTAATTATTGTGTATTTGCAGAAAAATCAGGCCTAAGATAACACTACCAATATTCTTTAGGCTTCTTGCTCTTGGAATACTAGAGTAAGTCTCTTTCACAAAGTAAACATCTTTTTCTTTAGGAAATAGAAAGTTTGGAATCCATACTACTTTAATTCTTTCAGGGCATGTGAATTAACATATATATTAAAATGAATCTTATAATTAGTTAACCGTACGAAGTAAAAATTCAAAAGTTGCTTATAGATTTATCGGTGATGTAAATTCATGAGATCCGGTACGTTACCTCGTAAACAGATTTATTTATATACCAAAACTCGGTTAAAATATTTTTAGAGAGATAAAAAAATGATGGAATTGGTATATCTTGAATATTGGGAATGAGATCATGAAGCACAACAAACATCTTTAATGTGGAAAAATGATGTGTGCCTACTGCTAAATCCTACGTATACGTTTTCCTTTTGATCTATCGAAAAAGCATATACTTAAAAGATGATGCGAAAAGGCTATATCATGTGAAAATAAATTAACTAAATAAAATGTTTGGTTATGATCAGGCCCCTCATGGACCAGAACTTTTACTACATAGGATTGAAATCCACGTCAGCATCGTACACTTCTGCCTTTACCAATGCACTTCCCGCCGTCACCTTCATTCTCGCCCTCATTTTCAGGTTGCTCTTCTTTTCCTCTCATTTAAATAATTATTCATGCTGGACATTCCTGCAAAAGCCAAATTATTAGATGCTAAATAAATCCCAACTTTTGTAATAAAAACAAAAACTAACTACCCATACGCAATCATAAATTTTGGTAGACGTTAATTAGTTGATCGGCATTTCTAGGGTTAAATTGCCAATTAATCTTGTTATTACCTTTTTATATAATTTGCATATTTAATTGATAGAGAGATAAACAATAATATAAGTCCATATAGATTCATTACAGGTTTGTTTCCGCCTGATTAGGACCATATATTATACAAACCATGTAATAACTATCCAAAAAATAGATACAAAAAAATAACTTGAATTTTCTTCTGGACAATTCGTTTATCAGGCTTGAGACAGTAAACTTCAGAAAGATACGCAGTGTTGCAAAAGTGGTAGGAACGGTAATAACCGTGGGAGGAGCAATGATTATGACTTTGTACAAAGGTCCAGCCATCGAGATCGTGAAAGCCGCCCATAATTCCTTCCACGGTGGCTCCAACACGGCGACCGGCCAGCACTGGGTCACTGGTACCCTAGCCATCATGGGCAGTATTACTACTTGGGCTGCTTTCTTCATTTTACAAGTAAAAAAATAAACAACTTATATTTCTCATAGAATTATAAACAGAAATGATTTTTGCGTTTCTAGATGTTAAATCTGAAAATAACAAAATTGATTTTGTAGTCATTCACATTGAAAGTTTACCCGGCTGAACTGTCACTAGTGACGTTGATATGCGGCATAGGATCGATTCTAAATGCTATCGTTTCGCTAATAATGGTTCGCGATTTGAGCGCTTGGAAAATCGGCATGGATTCTGGCACACTCGCTGCCGTTTACTCTGTAAGTTATTTATCTTTTTTTTTTAGCTTAACAAAAACAAGCTAATTAATTTTTCAAATCAGAACTTAAAAATTTGTATTTTTTTGTGTTGTTGTATTTTATCAGGGAGTGGTATGTTCGGGCATAGCGTATTATATTCAAAGCATCGTGATTAGGGAACGTGGTCCTGTGTTTACGACGTCGTTTAGTCCCTTGTGTATGGTCATTACGTCGATCCTCGGTGCATTTGTTTTGGCTGAGAAAATCCATTTAGGAAGGTATAATACTTGAATTTATTTTTAATTAAGAAAGGTTTTAGTAAGTGGTTAACGTACTGGATGGTATTATTGTAATAAATGCAGTATAATCGGGGCGATTTTCATCGTCCTTGGACTATACAGTGTGGTGTGGGGAAAAAGTAAGGATGGAGCAAATCCCCTGGATGAGAAAATTGTAACACAAGAGCTTCCGATTGTTAACGTAGTCAAACCAACGAACGGTCATGATGTCCCTGGAGCACCAGCTAATGTTGTGGTTACAAGTACCTGATCTATCCCCCCGAAAAGAGAAATGAAAAGAAAGACACAAAAGACAGTTTTGAAGACTAAATTTTCATTGGAGTTGGAAATTATGTTATCTTTCTTCTTGTTTTTTTTGTGCTTTCTTTGTTTTGTTGTTTTAACATTTCCAAATCGCTCCTCTTAACTTTATTATCTTTACATATCTATGTTTCTTCTACTTTAGTATCTTTTACGTATGTAATGTTTTCTTGTATTTTGGAATTTTCAGTGGCAAAATGATGAATGAATCATTTGGTGAAAATATAATACTACCCCTTGTATCAAAATAGTTGATGTTTAAAGATTTTACACATAAATTAAAAAGGGGAGAATTACAAACATACCACCTTTTTAAATATATTTTTTTCAAATATGTCACATGTGGAAACTAGATTCCACACTAAGAATTTATATGTGAATTCGGGAAAAAAAACTTTAGTCCTAAAAAATGTCGATAGATCTAACTAAGATCGAGACAAAGATAATAGAAAATAGATTTATATTGATATTCGATCAAGCATACAAAGAATTTTAGCTCGAACAAGTGTGTGATGAGCTAAAGTGATTGAGTGTAAACGTAAGAAAAAAGTAAGTCATTTCGGCTCTAAAGCTAGTTATTTATACTCCTCTGAGCTGACTCCGCGAATCCCTCCTCGTCACCGGAGATCTCGGGCACATTCTGATGCGTTCTCTGGAAATATCGGGATCTCTTCGTAAACCGTTGAGCGGCGCTGACTTGCTCTATCCCCGCTGGGTTGCTTGGTCAAAGGGTCTTCAGCTCCGGTGGTCAACGGATCGGTTACACAGGCCAGCAAAGTCGAAGGATATGCTGGCCTTTTTTCAAGTGTCAGCGCGGTTCTGGCCCTAACGTCCAATATCCAATATAATCCAGTCTGATTATATTTTAACTGGTGAAATCCAGCTCCAACACCACCCTTGAAAATTTATTGCAAATATGCCACTTTTTAGTTTTTATAGAAAAAAACAAAATCATAGATTTTTTTCTCTCAAAACTCAAACCCTAAACTCTACCCTTAAAAATTATACCCTAAATATAAAATAGTTAACCCAAACCCAAAAAAATATAAAAGTTAAGTTCAAAATAAGATGGCATTTATGCAAACATTTTCAAACGATGACATAACTGTAAAGTGACATATCATGAAAATTCTTAATTAAAAAAACTTTAAATTCTTTATTTTCTCTAGATTAAACCATCATTTATCATTCAATTAAATAAAATTCAACCAATAGTAAATCAATCTGCCTAATAAAAATAGTCATATCAAATAAAAAATACATTAAATTTTGTATTTAAAACTGGAAAATTTATCTAATTGGATACAAAACAAATTTCACTAAATAAATAATTAATATGTTACAAATGGAGCAGTTAGTAGAGCTGTCAAATGGGTTGATTGACCATTGTCCAACCCAACCCGTTACACAAATGGTCAGTAACGGTTATAACCATATGGTCAAATGTCCAACTAGACATAACCCATTTTGTTCCATTATTAAAGTGGACTTTATTGGGTGGTCATAGTTAGCTCAATAAACAAAAAAAGTTAGGGTTTTATTAATTTGAGGGAAAACAAAAAAAAATCAGATTTTCTTTTCCATTCTCAATTTTTCATTCACGAGTCACCCACGACGATCTCCTCTTCTCCATCAAAGTCTCGAATCCACAATCACAAATTTCGGAAAATGTGTATTTGGCGGGAAAATTACGGAAAACGCATTTTTTGGGGGAAAAATACGGAGTACATGTTTTTCATAAAAATAGTTGTTTTATAGTATCTCTTTTCTAAAAAAAATATATTTAAAATGCAAAAAAGTAATGCAAAAATAGTGGTTTGATATTATCTTTTCATGGTTAATTGTCAAGGAACATATTCAAATAATGCAACCCATTTGGACACGGTTGTTATTGGTCATAGTCATTGTTGGTGATGGTCATTATTGGTTGTGATCACAACTTGACCGCAAAAAAACATGACCGCTTGGACATGACCATTTGGACGTGGTCAACCAATTTGACAATTCTAGCAGTTAATATATCAGATCAAAGAATTCAGGGTCGAAATTTGGAAATTATGAAAACTATAGGGACTCGTTCCGTAATTTGTTAAAATAATGGGAATTACATGTAATTGAGTCACACTTGTCTTCCTTCTTCTCCAATCGGATCTCAGTTTCGGGGAAAAATGGCGATGTGGGTATTCGGGTACGGATCTCTGATATGGAAAACGGGTTTTCCTTTCGACGATCGCCTCCCCGGATTCATCAAAGGCTATCGCCGGGTTTTCCATCAAGGTATATCTCTCTCTTATTCACAATCTCACTCTTTCTCTAACGAAGATCTTAAATTCAAAGTTTCAAAAAAAAAAAAAATCTTAAATTCTTAATGTGATATGGATTCAAGGTAGTACTGATCATAGAGGAACTCCAGAGTTTCCAGGAAGAACAGTTACATTAGAAATCATTCGCTTTCCTCTGCATCATCATCCTCTGCAAACAAAGCCAACGATAATCAATTTATAAAACTTGATAGGTCACCTTTAGAGGATAGAGAGATAGAGAGATTCTCACCTTTGTTTGATTCTTCTTCGTTTTGGCTTCCTTCCTCGGCTTTTTCATTACCTTCCTGTTCTTCTTCTTCATTATCCTCTCCATTCTCAGACTCTTCACTCTCGCTCTCGCTTTCCGCTGTTATTTTCGGCTTCGGAGGAGGTGCAAAACTTGTGGTGGATCTTCTCCTTGAACTCGATACAATGTTGCTTGTATCAATACCCTCGAGCTCCTTTGATATATTCTTCCTTTTTTTTACTTCTTTGATTTCTGCCAGAGTAAAAAACTCATAATATGTTTACACATTAACCAACCTTCCAAGTTCCAACAGACCACATAATATCAACATGCATATTCATGTTATCATCTTCGCAAACTGAATTATGAATTGTTTCACACAACTACAGAACTCAATAGATATAAGTGTAGCTCTAAGCAAAAAAAAGAGATCATTATCAGCGTAGCATTACCTTTCTCTGATGGATCTGAAGACAACCCTTCTTTAGCAAGTATCTGCTCAAGTTCTTTTATTAAAGTAGCCTCGCGTTTATCTTCAGGAGCCTGCTTGGCTTTCCTGTATATGGTAGGAGGAATACTGCCCAAAAAAGAAAAACAATAACCATAATAAAGAACCAGTATCAACAAACACAGCTTTTTAAAGATCTACCAAATTTCGTTGAAAACCTCATTCCACAAGATTTGATGACTGATTTGAGATGCTCAACACGCTTTCCATATGCAGCAGGTGCAGTCTCCTTTGTCCGCTGTTGAATAACGTATAGAAGCAGAAACGACATGTGTAAATTGTACAAAAGTTTTAGTGAAATTCAAGATACAGAATCACAGTCAAGATGTTATTATTACCTTCAAAGACTTTTCAGAAGGGGACTGCAAATGACCATTATCTTCCACCATTTCACTATCTCCTGCATCACTGTCATTCTCCGATTCTGCTTCTGTATATTTTGCTTTCTTTTTCTCAGATAACAGTTTGACGTTTTCGCGTTTACGTTTTACTGTCATTTCTTTTCTTTTTTGGGTTGTAGTCTTCTTCTCGTCATCCACAACATCTGAATCTGAGCTTTCTTCACTTTCTAGCTTCTTAGATGGTGTGCTCTTAACCTTTTTCTTTGGATTCGTGGAACATTTTGGTGAACCAGGAATTTGTAGTACCTATTTAGCCAATAAAACTATATCAAAAGACTGCCTCCACGTTATACTCGAAAGGTAGTACATAATCAATTTAAAGTACTTACTTCATCTAATTCTTTGTTAATGAACTTCTTGAAGGGATCAAGAGAATGCTTCTCTAATTTAAGTTCTTGCTCCAAAAGTCGGCGAAGTATAGCCATTGTAATTTTCCTGAAAAAACAAAAGCTAGTGAATTAGTAAACACAAAAACCTAACTTTCTTTAGTCATGATTTGAATTCCTATCAAACTTACTCCGCATTAGCCTTAATATACGAACTTCTTTTTCGCAGGGCTTTCCTAATATTACTCAGTAAAGCTTCTTTCTTTCCCTCATCCTTCATATCTACAGCTACAGTTTTGGATTTGTTCTCTTTCGCTTTCTCATCATCACCGGTTTCCTCTTTTGCATCTTTCTTAGCCTCATGCTCTTCGGATACTTTTGTTACTTCTTTAATTGGACCGCCATTGTCTTTCCTCTCAGTTTCTTGAGAGTTTTCTGAAGCGCCGTCATCTTCTAAGCACTGCGCCATTAAGAAGGAACCATTAGAGCTCTCAGGTGGCAAAAGTAGTCAGCAAAAAGTTCCATTATCTTCTTGTTTGAAAAATACCTGTACCAAATGCTCCTTGACAAAGCTCTTATGCACATCCAAAGCATATTTATCCAATCCCAAATCTTCCTCCAGCAACCTACGCACACTCTCGAAAGTGAAGGAGCTGCAAAAGCAAAACTGCAAATGATTCTACATCTCTACTATTCCAAAATTGAAACCAGAAGAACCCTAATTCAACACCGATACAGCCAAATGCATTGAAAACAATGGAGAATACTCGATCGCACTACACGTAAATTACTTAATAGTGTTAGAGGAAGAGATTGAGAGACGAAGATTTATACTCTGATTTCTCTCGGAGGTAGGTTACGCGGGATCGCATAGCCGCCAGAATCTGGAGCTCCATATCTGTTGACTTGGCGTCCTTTGAATTACTCTTACCGGAATTCTGATTATTACGTGCCGGCTCCGTCGTCTCCATGGCCGTAACCGCCGTTTCGCAAGACATGTCTCGCTGCGAAGTGTAGTAGGGAAGAAGAAGAAGCGTCGAGTGGTGTGGTGAAGTCTGAAATGCCCTCGTTGATGCCTATTATAACCTCGGCGAGAAAAACAAACGGCAAGAAGTTTTTTCTTTTGTTTTCCACAACGGCAAGAAGTTTATAAAATGATAGAAATTAGAAATACGTAGTAGATTAGGGTCGTATTTGGAAAAATAAAACAAAAATAAGTATATACACAAGGGTAGGAAAAAAAATCCGAAACCGAAAAACTAAACCGAATTGAACCTGATTTTTTAAAATAGCCTAATAGATTTTCAACACCTAAAATCGAAAACCGAAATCAAATCCGAACCAAATCGAAAACCAAACGGATATCCAAAGTATTTCAAACATAATTTAGTCTATAGATAATTTAATTAAGTATCGAGTACATTTATATAGTTTAGACAAGTTTATAATTTTTTAATAGTTTTTCGGCCAATTCAAAAATTATATATATATATATATATGGTTAGATAAATTAATTTGATTAGATATATTGTTTTCAATTTTTATTTATTTTTTTGGTAACTCTAGTTAAAAGTTATTAGTTCATACCAAAATTTGAAAAATACGTAATTATGAATATTTCGAATAATCTTTGATTATTTTGAGTAAAAAAATTAAAAATACTTAAATGTGGATCCTGGTTAAACTTTGGTTATCTTTTGGCTTTTGTTTCCAAAAGCGAAAAAGACCGAAAATCAAGAATTATCAAATTTGATAATCGAATATTTTCGTGATATGTCATTCTTTACATGCCATTTTACAGTTATGTCATCGTTTGAAAATCTTTGCAAAAATGCCATTTTTGTAAGTGATTTTTTATATTTTTTGGATTTGGATTAACTATTTTATATTTTGAGTATAATCTTTGGGGATATAGTTTAGGGTTTGGATTTTGAGAGAAAAAAAAATTAATGATTTGCTTTTTTATATAAAAGATGACATGTTTTCAATAAATTTAGAAAGTAACATATTTGAAAAAAATATTTTCAAAATGTCAGTAACTCTCGGCTCCAAAATCCGAATGGTTACGTGTCTATGCCTTATACAATGTGATTGGAATTAAATTAACTGATCAACAATAAACAAAGCGTTGCTTGTCGTTTCCAAACACGCAAACGACAAGTAGTTTCCTGGTCAATCAGAAAAAAAAATCGTAACTATCATATCCAGAATTTGCCGGAGGAGAATCAGAGATCGAAATCCAAGGGAGATCAAAACATGACGGGTCACAACGCGATCGAGGTGACGAAGACGGTGTTGGAGGTGGCTGACGTGGCGTGGACCGCCGTGGAAACCTATCACCACCACCACCAACACCCCAATCACAACAACGACGGCGAGAATCACGAATCAACCGACTCTATCGCCGTCGATCCACGAGATCGAGAAATTGAAGCTCTTCGATTAGAGAATCGTCGTCTCAGAAGCTTGCTTGAAGCGAATCTTAAACTCTTTGAGACTCTCGTTGAATCTGCTGCGTTATCTCACGATTGCCCTAGCGATGTAAGCATAACTTTCTCAATCTCTTTTGGAGTTTCCTGCATATGATCGTTCTCGTAATCTGTTAAATTTGTCGAACCAGCTCTACGATAGGCTAGTATCGATGGTTACTTCGAAGGATTTCTTGGCTAGGTTAGAAAATCTAAGACAAGCGTTATCTAATGGAACTCAAAACCAATTTCCTTTCAAGGAGCCTACAGGTGATTTCTAATTTTCAGATGATCATTTGCTATTTTGGGATTTGAAGTTGATTTTGGAATTAATTTGTTTGTTTTTTCCAGAAGATGATGTGCAGAGTGTTGAAGTTCTTATAGAGATGGATCATCAAGAGCCAAGTTGGTGGGTTTTGGTCACAGATGATATGGTTCCGAGCAACGTCGAAGAACATAGCGCGATCGATAACGAACATTACGTTGTTGTGAATGAGGAACATGTGGTGGATGCTGTTGCACACTTTTTGGCTAAATGCATTATGTCGAATCCGAAAGCTAAGGTATATATATTGGATCCTAGTGTCTTTGAGTAATGCATTTTGGATTTCACTAATTCGATCTCGTATCCGCTTTTGGCTACTTTCAAATTGCAGATTCTCAAACCTGAAGAGCTTCAGAAGGGTAAGTTGATATCTGTTTGACTGTTTTAGATAATTTCCAATTCGTATTTTTTACGTACTTGACTTCTCGGTCTGCTTAATTTTGCAGTTCTGGTCCAAGAGGTTAGTGCTCTGAGCAAGGTAGGAAGGATGGTTGATATATGGCATGCTGGGAAAATGTTCTATACATTGTCCACGTGGGGACTCGCTTTTGGAGGGTATGTTTGATTTATGCTAATAATGTTCCGACATTTTGAACATGGATATTATGAAAAGGTAGCATTTTGGTGGGGTTTTTTACAGGTTATACCAAGCTCGTGGTGCGCTGAAGATAGCTGCTAAGGGTGTTCATGCGACCAGCAAGATTGTTCTTAGGGCTCTCTGAAGGTTGAAGGATTTATACTGCGAAGAAAGCAGAGATGGTCTCCACTATCATAGGGTTTGTGTTTATGTACGAGTTAATGACTCACCTTCTTTTATTGTGTAAATGGTGTGCAAAGGGTGTGATCAAAATTGTACTTTAATTGATTTCATTTTCTACATTTGGTCATGAAGCAAAGACAATTTGTAAATATTGAAGTAAATTTGCTGTTTCTCTATCTAGCGCTAGAAAAAAATTCAGGTGTCGGAGTTTTTATCTTCCTGTTAAAGAAGCATCAAAGTTTAGACTAACCAAAAACATACCTGCGAATTCCAAGTATTTTTGGATGTTTTTTTTTTTCATCTGGTGAATTTTATTAAGATCAAGGTGAAATACATAAGCAGACGACTAACAGATTAGCCCCAAAGTTCGTTAGCCCTGCGAAAGGGAGACGGAGAGATGCTACAACTATTAACAAACCCAGATAACATTAAAGTGTTTTTGGATGTTAGAATCAAACTATTTGATAGCCATTTATATTTGAGAAATAACAAGATTGGTGGGTCATATCTCATATATTTGTGAAGACATTTTGATTTTTTTTATAAGTTAGACGCATGATTCCACCATTTTTTTGTTGAATATATTCTGGGACGCTGGTATATCATTTATATTTTGTTGAATTTATATCAAATGATGTTTCTATCAATCACAACGAGCGAATCTAATCATATGCAACATTTGAAATACAAATTATAACTTCACAATGAACAGTTACCCCAACACCACAAAGAGCATCGACAAATGGTACTACTTATACCACATTCACAATGGATAACTTTAGTCTTACCACATGCAACTATATATCACATTAGAAATCTTCGATAAATTTGCCTTAGTTAATCTTGCAATAATTTGCATTTTTCAATAATCAAATTCCGAATACTTTAGTGTAACTATTGGTCAATTAAAGCAGTTTTCAAAGTTTTCTTTGCATCTAAAATATCGTATAATAATAGTTAATGCAAAAGCATTTTGCAGCAAAAACATCCGAACGCAAATGTTAAATTTACAAACAAACAACAAGTATAACATTTACATAGGAACAGCCCTGCGTAGGAATGCCTCATCTAAATTCATAAACATAACCGAAAAACGAAGTAAATAAAATGTATTACCGAAAAACACATCTAGTTTATGCAAATAAAGAAGCATTAGTCAAAACTAATATAGAAAATGCATCAAACATAACGAAACAAAATAAAATAAATCAACAAGGCAGAGTGACAATGATGAGTTAGATTCCGAGCATCACGGGTTGCAGAAAAGGCTGCCACAAAGAGTAACACCATTACATGACTCTTAATTCGTTTCTATTCTCACACTCTCGGCCAAACCTTATGTTAAATAAGTCTCTAGTATACGCATCAATACAATCCGTGACGTTTTCTCTTTTATTTTTTAAACTGAAATATAACTCTCCTTTCTTTTTTGTCGTCTAATAATATATTCATCGCAAATAAGACCAAGACAAAGTAAATATGAAGGCTAAACACCGAAAAAAATATAAACTTAAGCAACAATTAAAACAAGCAGATCTAAAACAACATCACACACACGTACGAACCTCCTATAATGAATCAAATCTATCTTATAGTATAAAGGATAAGGCTTCAAACTTCGGCAAAAGAAGAGTACTAAATACTTTAACCAAACTTTTAAAAACGGCGGAAAAAAACCAACTGTTACCACGCCTCCAAAAAAACCCTAAAAAAACGCAGTTAGCACAAAGAACGAATAGTAGGAACAAGGAGAAAACGATCTTACACCGGCTTAAACCAAGAGACCACACAAATGTGGATCATACTTTTCAACAACTCATTTTCTTCTTGGATTCTACATCATACTTACACAAATGGTTTCATAAGTTTTGGCGAGCGATGCAAACTATCAATTTAGCAGCAGATGACGAACCGATTAAATTTTTGGTGGACGTTATGAAGAAAGCTGCAACGGAGCGATTCATCATTATGGTGACCAATGATTCTGAGAAGGTAAATCATTCGACATAATGGTTGCATTACCAAGTAGTCAGGGACTTGCATGTCTGATACATGGCCAAATTGTTGAGGTCGTCGCTTTCTATTTGTTTTCCAAACTGAGAAATCAATGGAGATGGTTATGCGTCGTGGAACTTGGATATGTGTTGATCGTAAGTTGATTCTCTAACGTTGGACGCCTCTGATGAACCTTGAGATGCTTAATTTCATGTTATTCTAGATCCAAATCCAAGGTATTCATGTCCAATTCATGAAATATGAGACTATAACGCATATAAGATGCAAAATGGCAATGGTGATGGATGTGGACTACAATGCAAAGACGGCAACACTCGAGTATGTTCAGGTTTCATCTCAACAGGGACTTTATTCGTCCTCCATGCTTCTAAGGAATTTCCAATAACTATTGGCACTACAAGAAAACAGCCGCAAATCCGACGGAAGGAATTCCGTCGGAAAATTTCCGACGGTAATCCGACCGATTTCCGACGGAACTGAAATTTTTCAATTCCGTCGGCAATCTGTCGGAATTATTTCCGACGGACAAGAAGACCGTCAGAAATCGGTCGGATTATTGGACCGTGTAACTAGCCGGTGCCGACGCCGGAGGAGATTCTGGTAAGTTGTCGGAAATCCGTCAGAAAATATGAACCGTTAATAGTTTCTGACAGATTTTCGACAGACACCCAACTAGCTGTCGGAAATCTGTCGGAAAAAATAGCCGTTATATAGCCGTTATTATATCCGTTGGCTTTCCGACGCTTTTCCGACAGATGTCCGACGGGCAGCGTATTTATATATATGATTCCACACATCTTCATTCACTCACAAAACAACAACAACTTCCAACCAAACATTTGTTAGAAAAAATCGTTAAGAGAGTGAGATGTCATCTTCTAGATATTATAGATCGTGGATGGATGAAGAGATGTATGATCCGGAGTCGAAGACATTAAATGAAAGTTATGCACGAGGTATATGCGAGTTCATGGCGGTTGTCGGGAATCGAAAGGTGATAAAATGTACATGTTTAAATTGTTGCAATGCGCGTAATGTTAATGTAGAACAAGTTTGGCATCACTTGTATACCAATGGTTTTATGCCGGGATACAAAATTTGGTTTTTTCATGGACAAACTAATAATGATGGTGCTAGTAGTAGCAGTGCACCATATGTTGCGGATAGCTTAGGCGAACATAGAACGGATAACTTAGGTGAACATAGAACGGATAGCTTTGGCGAACATAGAACGGAAGTAGATTTTGGTGTAGGTACTGCTGAGATGGTTCATGATGCGTTTAGAGAGAATTTGCCATCGATCGTAATAGGGGAGGATAGAGTAGAAGAACCAAATGAAGAAGCTAGAAGATTTTTTGATATGTTAGACGCAGGGAAGCAGCCATTATATCATGGGTGTAGAGACGGACATTTCCCTTTATCAACTGCTAGTAGACTGATAACCCTTAAGACGGACTTCAATTTAGCGGAAGAGTGTGTTGATGCGATAGCAGATTTTGTGAAAGATATTTTGCCTGAAGATAATCAGGCACCTGAATCATACTACGAGATACATAAACTTGTAGCTGGTCTTGGTCTGCCGTATCAGGTGATATATGTATGCATCGACAATTGTATGCTATATTGGAGAGAAGACGAAGACCGGAGAAGATGTAAATTTTGTCGTAAACCACGGTATCAGGAAACTGGTGGGAAAGTTCCAATTCCATATAAACGTATGTGGTACTTACCATTGACAGCGAGGTTAAAGAGGTTATATCAATCTGCGCGAGCGGCAGAACAAATGCTATGCAACCAACTAGAATTACTCTGATGGCTCCAGTTGATCATTCTTCAGCGGTGGACCTTTTTGTTGATTTCACTGAATTTGGTGATAATATCGTACATTCAGAATCAGAAGAAGAAGTTGGAGAATTTGATGAAGACGAAGACACAATTCCTTCGGAAGGATCAGACTCAGACTCAGACTCAGACTCAGATTAGTTACGTTATATGTTTGTATCTGTTAACATAAACAAGAATTTCAGATAATTTATATTTTTCTATTTTTTTTAAAAAAAAATGATTTTCCGTCGGAAATATGTCGGAAACATATATATATTTCCGACAGATTTCCGACAGAAACGGATATTTATATAATCTTCTTATAAAAAATTCATCTGCGTATATCTTGCCAAAACCTGTGTCGATTGACGGTATAGGGTTGTTGATCGACACTGGCTCCTCTGTTTTTTTTGTTATTTTGAAGCATCCGTCGGAAATCTGTCAGAAATATAGATATATTTCCGACAGATTTCCGATGCAATATTGATATCATGCTAACCTTAAAAGACGACACGTGTTACCATTACATCTGTCGGAAATCTGTCGGAAATATAGATATATTTCTGACAGGTTTCGGGATTTCATGTCAAATTCCAGAATTCCGAGAAGACAAAGTCTCGGCATACGATTCTAACAACTAAAGGTAAAAGATAATCGAGTAAATAACCTTGTGGCTGATATACAGAATATGATTTGTGATTTGCTCATGGTTTAACCAAAAACATTTCATACAGTTACATATACATAAACATAGATGTTTACGAAAAAATCCTAAAAACCAAATGTTTAGAATTTGAAAGTAACAACAATATTATCAACTATTTTATCTTCTAAATCATGCTCCAACCATGCTATTCCCTTGTAACTACGAAAACGGATCGTTACCACGTTTTACCCTAAATCTGTCGGAAATCTGTCGGAAATATATCTATTTTTCCGACAGATTTCCGACGGAATTAGGGTAAAACGTGACATCTTTTAAGCATCTGTCGGAAATCAGTCAGAAATATATCTATGTTTCCGACAGATTTCCGACAGATGTGCCAAATTTTAACCGCGAAATGAAAAATAAATACCGCGAAATGAAAATTAAAAACCGACAGATTTTAATCCGTCGGAAATTCTGGGTTATTAACAGACACGTCTTCTTCTTCTTCTTCTTCTTCTTCACGCGTTGAAATCCTCCTCCGATCGCGATTTGCCTCCGACCGCCGATTTCGCCGCTCCTCCTCGCCGGAATTCGACCCCGAGCCTCTCCCCCACCGCGTTTCTTCTCCTCCGATCCTCTCCCCCACCGCGCCTCCACCTCTTCATCTTCTCGTCCTCGCCGCCGTCGATTTCGCCGCTCCTCCTCGCCGGATTTCGCCGCTCCTCTTCGCCGGATTACAAATGGCGGAGGATATTCCTTCTCATTTGTAAGTTTCTCAAATTATCTCATTTAATTTATGAATTAGGAATTTGTGAATTAGGAATTTAGAATTTGTGAATTAGGAATTTGGAATTTGTGAATTTGGAATTTGGAAATTTATGAATTATGAAATTAAGAATTTGTGAATTAGGAATTTGGACTTTGTTAATTTGGAATTTGTGAATTAGGAATTTGGAAATTTATGAAATGTTTTTTAAAACAATGGTAATTTTATAATTAAATATTTAAACAATTTCGAAATTTTAAGATAATTAATTAATTTTTTAACTTATATCTATTTTTAAAAAAATTAAAAATAATTAGATTTAGGAAACTTATATTTGTGAATTAGTTTGTGAATTAATTTGTTGAATTTTTGAATTAGTTTGTGAATTTATGGAAATTTGTTTGTGAATTAGTTTGTGAATTTAGGGAAATTTAAGAAATGTTTGTGAATTAGTTTGTGAATTTTTAAGCAATTTTAAGGATTAATTTTAAATTTTAGAATTTTTGAAATTTAAAGAAATGCTTTTTTAAACCATTATATTTTTATAATTATATATTTAACCAATTTCGAAATTTTTATAATTTTTATAATTATTATAATTATAAAACTTTACAAAAACCTTATAAACAGTTTTACACGGTTTTTAAATAGTTTTATAAGGTTTTTTTAACAGTTTTACTAAAACTTTTAAAAACTTTATAACTTTAGAATTTCTTAATAATTTTACTATTATTTGAAAAAAATAGATTTTTCATATATTTAAAATATATTTTCATATAAATGTAGGGATTACGGTGGTTTCGCTGCTGCATCTGGCAGCGGCGAACGTCGTCCTTGTGTGAGTAGACCTCGTTCGACTTCGACGTCTACACCAACACCGTCGTCTACACCTCTACAGACGCCGGTGACACCACCAGCCACCACAGCACCGTCGCAGATTAGCGTCGAGGACTTCATGGGTCTTCCTGGACGAGAGAGGTTGACTAATCTCCATCCAGACCTGCTCGGTAGAGACAGATGGTAAGTTTTTTGTTCCATTTCTGTTTTTTTTAATAAATTTAATTAATTGTGACTAATGTTATTATATTGTTACATTTTTTCCCGTAGGTTTGGTGATTCTCGCAGCGGGATTTCGAAGTCCCTCAACAAGATGGAAAACTCTTTGCTCAGCCGTACTTATGCGACGTACACCGCCATGCCACTGGAGGATCAAGAAATGCGGTTTCGCCAATTTGCGGTAAGTCATCTGTTTTCACAATTTTTACTTTCATTTAAATTATTATTATTTATATTTAATGTTTCTTTTTGCAGCAAAAATTTAGGTGGGAACCACACTTGACCGCTCTGGTCAGGAGGGAATTCGACTCTTATGCAAGAGTGCACTACTCGAAGAAGCTGTTCGAGTGGAAGGATAAGTGGCAACACGGTCAGGTGCCAAAGGAGATGAAAGAGAAGACGGAGTTGTGGAATGGGTTCATCGCATATTGGCAACTAGAGGCTACCAAGGAGAGCTCTACATATCACTCCAGCAACCGGAACAGCAGCGCAAGGGCAATGGTGCAGCCACCCACAACCTTGGAGCTACCAGCAAGAAGACAAAGGCTAGGGATATGGTAAGTTTTTTATGTACGTCTTGATTTTATTAATTTTTTTTTTAGTTTTATACATTTATATTATCAAATAAATATCTAACAACTGTAGGCTAAGAAGTTGGGTCGGGAACCCAACAACTTGGAACTTCTCCTAGCAACACACACCGACAAGGATGGTGTTGTTCAGGATCCGGTAGCTAAGGAGATTCATGAGAGCGTCCGAAAAATGGAAGACGAGTACATTCTGTCTCAGCCATCCATCGACGGAACCTCTCCCCTCACCCAAGCCCCGGACGACATCATCAACCAATTCGTCTTAGAGGTATGTAAAATTTAAAATAGTTTTCAAGTCTTTTTCATTTACAATTTAATTTGTTCTGCAGGTTGCTCCGCAGAGCAAAGGGCGGATTTATGGTCTTCCCGACGATGCAGGATCATCGGGGTCTTCTCGTTACTACAGCGAGTCATCCGAGCTGAGAGCCCAGATGCAGGAGAAGGACGCCGAAATTCAGAATTGAAGACGACGGTCCAACAGATACAAGATGCACAGAAGGCCATAGAAGCCGAGCGGGAGAAGGAGAGAGCCGAGCGAGACAAGGAGAGGGAGATGATGCAACGAATGATGGAGTACTTGGGGCGCAACCCGGATTTTCCGGGGCCCACCATTTAGATTTTTATTTTCAACGTTTTTGTAAAACAATATTACTTTTTATTTCTACTTTTAATTTTATTTTAATTTCTACTTTTAATTTTATTTTAATTTAAATAATTCAAATTTTAAATTTTAAATTTATATTAAATTAATTATTATTTAATTTATTATCATTTTTAATAATTTCTACGACTACGTCGGAAGTCCCTCGGAAATCGATACGTCGGAAAGCTGTCAGAAATAAATACGTCGGAAATCTGTCGGAAATAAATACGTCGGAAATCTGTCGTAAATAAATACGTCGGAAGTCTGTCGGAAACAAAACCGACAGATTTCCGACAGCTGTATATCTGACGGAATTCCGACGTGTTGCCGGAGTCCGGCAAGCTGTCGGAATTCCGTCGGAAATACATCTGTCGGAAATCTGTCAGAAATTTGTGACGGATTTCCGACAGACGTACCATTTCCGACAAGATAGAAACGACGGACATATCCGTCGGAAACCTGTCGGAAAACGAATATTCCGACAGACTTCCGACGGATATTTCCGTCGGTTTCTCGCTGTTTTCTTGTAGTGTGGTGATAACCCTTTACTTTGATTCCGCTATCAACATCTCAGATAATTTTGTAAATTTTGTGACATGTTGACACATGACTCAAGCAATTGCTTTATTCAAATAGGTGGAGAAAAAATCATCCACATAAGGAGGATGACGGTGAAGATAGTGTCAACTTCATACCAAACCATAACTTCATACGAAACATGGAGTACATATCTGTGAACTTGAGGAATATGAAGAGGAACATCAGAGTGAAAATGTGGAGCCTCTAAGAGAACGGTCATCAACAAGATGTGGATTAGTTTGACGAAGATTGTTAAGGTCGGATTTCATCCCATCAAGATCAATTGGAAAAATAACTAAAGATGGAATAACGCGAAATGATCCAAAGCACTTAACACGAATTGGTAAACCAATCAAATCTGTAAACCATCTTTGATCCGACCCGGTTCATGATGAGCCGATATAATTAGAACCATAAATAGATCCGTACACCGATCAGATTTATGGTGAACCGATCTTATCCGAACCACAAGCCGATCCACGGCCTCGACACTGACGTGCTTTATGGGCTCTACCAACGACCGATCTATTGGGCCGATTCATGGGAATGGGCTACCAAGATTGAAACTGTAGCGACGCGAGCCTAAGACAAAGTTGTATGAGTTTGAACCGTTAAAGAGTTCCTAGAAAAAAGAACATTCCTAAAAAGTAAGAAAATCTTCCTTTATCGTTTTAGAATATGTCTAGCCGACTTAGTGGTTTACAAATATTCATGTACATTGCTTGAGGAAATAATCCAAATTTTTACTTAGGAAAACGCTTGTACTTTGAGAACTTCACGAAACATAAAATAAACACTAATCTTTTGATCTTTGTATTGTGTTTTAACTTAAAAATTCAGTTCCCTTAAAAAATCTTAACAAATTTGGTTTATTACAAAAAAAAAAAGGATAAAATCCCCAATTTATATTTGATTACGGTAGATTTGGGGGAGATTAAGAGAAAATGGCTTTTCCGGGAAAAAAGTACCATTCTCATAAAAATAAAGTAAGAATATTATTCCATATTTTAAGTAAATCCAGTTTTTAATTTTATTTTGGAATTAGAGATGAAACACTCCAAACATTATCTTATTGTGAAAATAAGCAAAGTTGAAAAGGCCTTGAAATCCTGTAAAAAATCAAGTTGGATATTAAAGTCTATTGTTGTGTCAACCCATATTTGTCCTATATACATGAAGCTCAATTCACGAGGACCGGTTACATCATCGATAATTTTATACAATTTATACCAAAAACTGTACATCAGCACAAATAATTGTAGACGTTGACGAAACCCAAATTTATGGCCTTTGTACGTTACTCGAGTACTGCATTTATAATTATAAGTAACTAGTTAATGTCTTTTTTTTTGTCACATAACTAGTTAATGTGTATAACAATATACTGGCATTTTGTGTTGCGATTATACATTTAAGATGCAATTATCTTAAACATTTATAAAATGTTGTAATAATGTTAAAGACGTAATTTTGTGTGGTGGGAAGTTGTGTCAGGATAAATGATTCTTTTACTGGCCTTGAGTCTGACATTTGAATGAAGGAAAGATGCAGAAGCAAACAACTCTGTATTTTATACACTATAAAAAATCCATTTTACCCTTCCACCATGTTCCAAATCTTTATTTTTCCTATTTTTTCACCCATCCTATTTATTATTTTTATGCTTAACGTCTCACTGAGGTCACATAAATATTAGTCTTGTTATTTGTTTAGTGTAGGAGATTGAAACAATGTTTAAGAAAGAAAAAAAATAAAGATTGGACAAATGTTTTGTTTACGTATGAATATGAAGTAATTAAAAAAGAAACCAGGTGGGTTAGTATCATAGAAGTATGCGTGTTTCCATTGGATTTATTATTTGACCATCTTATCGGTCAATATGTTTCAAATACTACGTTATTCGAGTACCTTTAGGCTTTTAGTGTTTGTCCTATTTTACATAAAATATGCAACTCTCTTATTCGTAACATGATGCGATGTTTTGTGTTTCTTTTAATGATATTATGCGATGTTATTTTCTTATATCTAAACCATAAAACCATGGGTTATCAACCGACGTTACTATCATGAGGCTCGTATATATAAATAACAATAACATGGAGCCCGTCGGTTGCTGCATCAAAATGAAGTTTTGGAACGTAATCTTGGAGCCCTCTGATCTTATTTTTGCATGCACGTGTATGTGTGATTAGCTTGTTACACTGGAAATTTGAGGAAAATAAAAGAAAACGCATGAAAAATACAAAGGAAAAAGACAAGTGGTTGAAGAAAACAAGGGAAAAGATATGAAAGCAAGATGTGAATGAGGTCATCTGACACATAGATGAAACCCATAAAGTTAAGTACGTATAGTATAAATAAATCTTGGTAATAAGATTTACTTTTCTCTTATGGTCACCATAGAGAATAGATGTGAATTAGGTGTATGAGTGATTTGATATGCGAGCAAACGTCGCATTTCTCTAATTAAGATTTGAATGGAAAACGTCCTCGTCTAAATTCACTTTTGAGAGGAAACATACAATCGTACGGGTGGGCAAAATATAATAGCCAAAGAAACGGTTTACGAGTTCGTGTACTACCATGTTTCTTTTTTTCAAAGTATTTTTCAAACTCAAATCAAGAAGCGTAAAAAAATCTAAGTCCTATACAAAAAGAAATCATTCATAATCTATCCATTTATAAAATACATTGGAATGTACATCGGAGATAGAAACGGAATTAAAAAGCCATGACATGCAATGTATAATGTAGTGATTTATCTTAATTTTGTCGTTGTTCATCTTCAAAATTTAAATTTGTATATTACATGTGGACATAAAAGAATAGAGAAATAATGAGAAACAATCATGTGAAAAAGATGATTATTAAATGTAAATTTTCTCCAAACTCTAGTTTTAGAACTCTAAACAAGGGACAAAACAAATATTGCTCTTTAACCTAGTTGTGTGTGTTGCTCTCTTTGAACATTTTGGAGGTTAATGAGCTCTATTTTTAGAGAATGATCAAATTTTAAAATTTTAATGGTCCCTAGACTGTGTTTTCGTGGGTGACTTGGTTTTAAATTAGCTAACAACCGACCAATGAGTGAGGTTGTGCTCGACCAAATAACATATGTAACTCTTTGATCTCTTTCTTTTCGAGCAATCGGCCGGCCACTTCAGGACAATGTGCGACTAATGGGACATGTTGGTTGGGTACGTGGATTCTCAGTTTTTGTTGTTGCTAAAATGTATATGCATGTATCATCAATGAAAATAAACAGTTTAGGTTTACACATTGTTACATGAACAAATTTATATGAACACATGGTCCAATGGAAAAAAAGGATAAAAACATGGTACAAAGATACAATCGATACACATTCGGGAATCGGGATATATGTTGTTAAACACCATGTATCAAAGAAGTATAAAGATCCTAAATTTTTCGGGTGCAAAAACAATCTGGAAGCCAGAGAAGGA
Source organism: Draba incana (assembly GCA_963576765.1). NCBI lineage: Eukaryota > Viridiplantae > Streptophyta > Magnoliopsida > Brassicales > Brassicaceae > Draba > Draba incana. Next base: position 25,650,947 of record OY755212.1, on the reverse strand, counting down.
AAAGCTATTTGAACGATCGATGATGCTCCATATAATCAAAGGAAGCTTTTTCATCTGGTTGCCCGAAAATAAAGCGTTGGATTATAATTTAGGGCTAGCTAGCAATCGACACGGGTACAACACCTCCGTGTGCCAAGCTCAACTAACAATACTTAGGGACTTTTGCTAAGACAGGACTATGCTAGTCGTATGATATGTGTTCGACAAATTTTTCTTTATTCGTAGTAGAATGATACGTGTTCGCCAAATTTTCATAACTCTTGAACCAAAGGTCGAAACAAATTGAAATCATTTCCACATTGAAGGCTAACTCCATTTCCTATAACGTCAGTGTTTGAGCATATCCAGCAACAATAATGGTTTTATATGAAACGATGTTTAAGATAATTTGGGACATTCCACTTGTTTCTAAAATATATTTTCCACCGAACCAAATGACACACCCAAACACACACCAAACAATGGACAAAAATAACTTACAACATTTCAAATGCAAGTATACACATTGTGACTGTAAGTGAATCAAAAACACAATTAAACTACAAAAGGAAAAAAAAAAAGCGACACAAATTTGAAGACCAAAATGTTTTAAATTGAGAATATTAAAGGCTCCCGGCCATCATGATCGTGTTATATGTAAACAAAAATTCGAAATGAGAGGCCAAATGGAGTTGAATTAGGTTCGCTCTCTAGTGGTTGAATTGTCTATCCGTGCTCATCAAAATCTAACATCATCTTCGTGCCCTCGCAAAGAATATATTCAGCTGCGCGATGAATTCAGAAATTCCGTTCTGAATAGTCAAATTTGTTTTAAAATGATTTAGTACTGCACTATCAAACTTATACATTTTACATAAAGTATTAGTGCAAATGCATGGCAATACTATCAATCATTACTGTTGTAGATGTCATAACTGTTGTATAATATTATTAATCATTGCAGTGGTCTAAGACACATAATTTATTTAAAAATTGAGCAAATATGAAGTCCCACTATTGTCCTGGAGTAGTTATTAAATGGTTTGACAAAACTGTTGAAATAATGAATAAAAATGTACACTTTCAAAAACAGGTGTATTCTCAAGCAAAATGAAATCCGAAAATTTCGTAAAAATATTCAAATCAGATTTACGTTATGGAATGAAAAATCCAATACTGAAAATAAATCATTATATTTTAAAGGAGAAAACAAAATATTGTTGGTTGCTTATAGTTTTAGAAGTAAATAAGTCACTTTATTGTGGGCACGTGATTCAGCCTTAATGCCCTGTCGCTCACTCATTACTCTAAAGAAAACCAATTAATCTCTTTTCACTCTTTCTCTCTCTCACTCATTTCACTGTTTGGAGTTAAACCAAAGCCTCTTCGCTTTCTACCTCAACTAGCCTTGTACAATTCTCTCTCTCTTCATTCACACGCTACAAAAGCATCTAGTTCCCATCACCATAACCCAAAAGATGCAATATTCGAGAAACTCGATCCTTCGGCAACTAAGCAAGAAAGAAGGTTGGAGGTCAGCTTCTAAAAGGTGGACTTCCGGAGATAGCTCAACTGCATTCACCGACGGGGGTGGTGGTGGTGGTGGTGGTGGCGGTGGTTACTCGTCAATGGAGGGTTTGTATGGGATTTACTCCGGCGGAGAAACGGCGGCGAGGAGTAAGAGAGTGATGGTTGTGGTGGATGAGACTTCAAGGTCCAAACATGCAATGATGTGGGCTTTGACTCATTTGACTAACAAAGGAGATTTGATGACTCTTCTTCATGTTGTCTCTCCTCATGATGAACCTTCTCCTTCTTTGGCTCAATCCCTTGGCTCTCTTTGCAAAGCTTGTAAACCTGAGGTACCATTTTATTATTTTACTTTAAAAAAAACTATTAAGTGTTAATTAATCTGCATTTTGGGTCTTAATTAATTTTGCTTATTTGTTTTTTGGGTATAAATTGTGGTAAAGATGTGTAGAGTTACTTGAGTAGTGAGTAGTGCATGCGTGAGTGTGTTGGAGATTGGAAAGAATATCAGACTTGCTATAGGTCCATAGTGGTGGTGACCAATGTTTTTAAAACCGGAGCCGCGACTGAACCGGAAAACCCTTCGGATCGTGGGTTAACATGGTCTAACGGGGTCAACCAAATTTAATAGTTTTTTTTAAATATTAGTTTATATATATTTGGTCTTATATTTTTTTTCTTCTATTTATACGTCTATATCTATCCAAATATCAAATAAAACATTTCAATTATTTCAAACATTTAAAAAACAAAAGAATATCAATAGCAAAATAAAACTAAGTTATAATTACTAACACAATTGTAGCAAATTTAAGTGTTTTGGTCTAAATCTTTACGCATTTTATAATAAAATATTTTATATGGAAAAAATTTAATATTTTATTAGTTTTATCAAAAATTTTGACTTAAAACTTATAAATTAAAGAAAACAAAATGAAAAAACAAAAATTTTAATTAAAAAAATTATTAAACCCGGTTTGATGCGGTTCCGGTTCAATACCGGTTTTTGGTTTTTTGCCGGTTCAACCCGGTTTGACATCTGGTTTGATCACATGCGGATTTTTACGTTGACCCGAACCGGACCAGTGGCCGGTTCCCGGTTTAATCCGACCATCTGGTTCCCGGACCGAACCGAACCGAACCGGTCCGACCCCCGGTCCGGTTTTCAAAACATTGGTGGTGACTGATTGATTCCTCTTTTCTCCTCACTTTTATTTTATTTGTTTAAAAAATGGAATAATAGTTTCATCATTCTGTAAAGTAAGCTTTTTCAGTGAAAGATCCAACTTTTTCCTAGTTTAGATCTAATGTTTAAAAATTGGGTTTAATTCTCTTAAACTTGAAATGTAGTTGGTACCTGTTAACATTAACATAAACACTTGTTACTTGTCCTTACCCATTTAATTTTTTTGTTATGTAGCATTTAAAAGGGAAAGTTGTTTGAAAACAAGTAATGGGTATAGTTTCTCGTAATTTTTAAGTTTTCTAAGCAAATTGTCGAGATATGTTTCTAATATTATAATTCAGCTTCTTTTTTTTTGTAATTAAGCACTTGACCCAAAACAAAATTAATTAATTGAGAGTTTTATATTACTGTGGAGGAGTTAAAGTTATGTACATACTTGATACGTTACTTTTTTTTTTTTTTCCTTTAAGCATCAAGAATAGATTATTTTTGACATCTTTAAAAACACTCAATGATTAATTTTGAGAGTTGTAAAAAATTGAAAAAGGTGGACGTTGAGGCACTGGTGATTCAAGGACCAAAACTAGCAACTATACTAAGCCAAGTGAAGAAACTTGAAGCCACTGTTCTCGTCTTGGGTCAGAAGAAATCAGCACCACTCATCTCCTGGTACGTTTTCTCAACCATCAAATCTCTTTACTTACCATCACGAGTCTCTCGTCTCACATTTTACTTTCGTTCTGTAGCTTATGTGGACCAAGCAGATCAGATGAGCTCGTGAATCGGTGCTTCAACGGTGCAGATTGCTTGACAATTGGTGTTAGAAAACAAAGCAAAGGAATTGGTGGTTATTTAATTAACACACGTTGGCAGAAGAATTTCTGGCTCTTGGCCTAATCCCAATTCTAATCTAAACACCCAATAAATTGCCATAATCTTGACTCTCGAGTCTCATTTGTGTTTATAATGTAGTCTAATTAAGTATGCTTCTCTCTATTCGCTCATGTTAACATAACTTGTCTTATATCTCTTGTAAGAAAGTAAAGTTAAATGTTTGTTCTGAATTCTCATTTTCGCCTTCAAATTTCTTTGAGCCAACAGTTTATTAGAATTGATCGTACCACAAATTTAAATTTAAAAACAATAGCGACAAGACCAATAACTTGTCCTATGAATGACAATTATTGTTGCTTATCTAAACCATCAAGTATAATAACCTAAAGAATCAGCACGGTGGATCAACCCGGCCGGTCTGTGCTAGTCGTCGCGCTCGTCTTACTTTCAAGTCATCGATATAATTCTGGTAAACATAAGACGCGAAACCCCAAAGCGCGATCAGCATCGACATAATCTTAACGCCACCCATCTTATCATGAAACACAACCAAAGCCGCAAGAGGAGTCACGGCTAGAGAGAGCGTACTAATAACGTTTGAGAAGAGCGACGTAACAAAAAATATCAACCCGACAACACCTACGGAACACACTTGCCACGTAACCGCTGTCCCGACCAAAGTCAGTACATAAGAGGCTTGCCCTTTATGATACCCATCCATTTCCCCGTGCAACGTTCTCCATTCCCCGCTAGCGAAAAGACCGATAACCGAAACACAAGTCGCAACCAAAGACGTATAAATTTGCATTTCGAGAACCACGGAAAACGTCTCTCTTTTAAGAATCTTCTCGAAAGAGAATTGCATAAGCGAAAGCAAGAGCGAATAGAGCGCGGACGCAGCAAGCGTACACACAAACCCAATAACGTATTTCGACCTGGAAACACCCGAAGGAGCGTCCGCGTCATCGTTGAGACCAATCAAAGCGGCGGAAAACGAGAGGAGAACAACGGAATTGAGAATCAAAGCAGTGAACTTTTGCGAATTGATGAAATACGAAAAAACCGCGTTGAAAGCCAATTGCGTAGCGCAAATGAGCGAATACGTCGATGCAGAGAGGTAAAGAAGTCCAACAGAGTATAACATATTGTCTCCGGCTATGATGACACCAAGCAGAACGTAGATCAAGACAATGACTTTGAGAGAAGCACTAGAAGAAGAGTCTTCAGATTTTGAAGGAATGAGCGAAAGCGGAATGTAGAGGATGGGGAAAGCGGCGGTTTGAACGAGAGTAGCCATCCATTTACTGTTTCCACCTTGATCGTAGTAGAATCTACCGAGAAGAACTGAAGCAGCTTGACCACCAATGAGGAAGAAGATGTTGATGGACACAAGAACCCACCATTGCCAGCTTTTAAGCTTTAAAAGTGGTGATGGTATACCTACCACACTCTCTTCCTTCGCCAAGATTGGTTCTTGATTATCTTTAAATTCATAAAAATTAAACAGAACATAAAAAAACCTTAATCATAATCCGACATAATCCGACAAAATTCAAGTACTTTTAAAACCCTAAAGCATAATTGTGGAAATGAAGAGGCAGAGAATAAAAAGAGGAAGAAGGAGAAGAGGACTGACCGGACATGGAATTCGCCGGTTTATTGATCCGATTGAGATTTCTATAATCGTCTTCTTTGGGATTGATCGGTCACCGAAGATCCGTGAATTTGGAGAAGAAGAAGAAGCAAGAAGCTATTATATCTTGTGCAAGATTCGATGCAGACTACTTAACTAACCTTTTTGAGTTTTGACTTTTATATCAGCCGATCGTTTTTAAACCGGAGATTCGACCGGTTCGGGTTCGCGTTAAAATTCAGGACAGTCTCTTGTACGGTCCAGTTTCACAACCTGTTCAAGAACATAAACCTATGTCGATCTGATCCACATTGAAGAGAGTCAAGAGACTATAGTACACTTATTGGTTTACTTTTCCTCTGGTACGGTATAACTCTCCCAACGGTATTTCTGGTTACTAACTAATTCCAATTTGGTTAGGTCACTATTCATGGTTAACTTGGTTCAATTACGGTTCCTCTATTGGGTTTTAGAAGTAATGTAAAATGAATCTGGAAATTAAAATAGGTCTGAACCGTATCACTCTGTTGAGTTAAATGCTACGGTATCATTGTCTACGTCGCAACTTCCTATTAGCTCGATTTAATTATCAGATAAGGGAAGAGAGAAAAAAAGAAAAAAAAAATCATTCTCCTTGTTTTCGTTCTCGTCGCCGACAGAGAAAACAAAGAGTTTCCGTCGATCTGAACCAAATCGCCGGCGAATGGCGATTTATCTCTTCATCGGTGGTCAGCCTTGTCATGCATGTCGATTATCATCGCTCAGAGGTTAGCATTTTATCCCATAAACAAAAGGATTTTGTTTTTGTTCTGGGTTGGTATGGATTTTCCAACACCGATGAGTTTGTTTGTAATGAAATACTTGTTTCGGATTTAGAATATACGGATTCGTGAGTTCTAATATGGTTTTTGTTTTGTTGTTTCTGGATCTTTGGAATTATGGATTTTGATGCGGATGTTTGGAAATTTGGATTTTGATGCGAAGAGTCAGTGGAAAAGGTAAAGAAGTATGGATTTCAATTCTTATTCATCATAAGATAGGTTTAATAATATAGGATTTCTGTTTCTGGGTTCGTTTTGGTTGATCTGAGCAGAGTATGACTTGTGTTGTTGATTTGTGGGTTTGTAGATGTGTTCTGATGGGGAGTGAATGATTGGGATGCAGCGATTCTGTGCATGGAGGCCAAGATCACAAGTAAGTAACAAAACTGAGCTGTGATTGTTTTATGTGATCAATGTTTGATTTGGTTACTGATTTGCTTAGTGGTTAGTATAAATGGAATTATTTGCAACATGAATCTGTAATATTTGTTTTGTGATTTGCTTAGTGATTTGCTTAGCGTAAATGGTATGATTTGGTTAATGATATGATTCACATCTGCTTATATTTAAATTGGTTATTGATCTGCTTGACTTGGTTAATGATTTGAATTACACCTGCGTAAATGGTATGATTTGGTCTTAGACTGTGGACTCTTGCATTGGTTTGCATTGGTTTGTAGCTGCTATTTACAAAATTTATGGTTAAGCAACCTGGTAGATACAACATTTTTGATTTTTTGCATTGGTTTGTATCTGGTAGTTTCTTTAGCAGAAGTGAATATGAAATAGGTAGTTGAGGAATTCATTTATTATGGTTTGTTGCATTGGTTTGTAAATGCACTCTGCATATTGTTTTCTCATTTATTATGAAAACTGTGACTTGTATCTGCTTGTTATAAATGTGTAGTGATAAAGTAAACTGAAAGTAGGTAAACTGAAAATAGAAGTAAAGTTATCTGAAAGTATAAGTAAACGTTACTGAAATTAGAAGTGAATTATAACTATATGTGATTAAGTAAACTTACACTGAATAATAACTCTACTGATTTGAACTACATTTGAAGAAGTATACTAAAATTGATTTCAACTAAAGTAAACTGCCACTTAAACTAAAAGCTAAACCGAATTGTAACTAAACTTAGTCATCTCACTAAACCTCATCTTAACTGTATTATTCAGTTAATGGTGATGAGACTTATTAAGTATGTGTTTATGGTGATGGCTAGTGTCTCAGACACAACTCACCGTAATTGAATACAAATTAGGTGGTCATTATTGAGGCTGTGCCTTTATAATGACTTAAACTGATGTAAACCGAAACACAAATCTTGTTAATTACCTATGATAATGGATTCTTCTGCTCCTTTTTCCTCCTCCCAATCCTTCACCAATCTCTTGTTTAGTCAAGAAGACCTCACTTATCCTGAAACTTTTTAACAACCACTTTCCCCTTGGAACCAAACACCTACATCCTTAACTAAGGTTAGATGGACTCTCCCTGAAGAAAAGGCCCTTGCCTCTGCTTGGTCGAACACTTCGAAAGATCCGATAGTGTCCAATGAGCAGAGATCAAGTGCTTTTTGGGAGAGAGTTGCTAGTTATTATAGAGAGTGTCCTGATGTTGCAAATCTTCCAATCCGAGAGTTTAATACTTGCAAGCAGAAATGGCAAAAGATGAATGAGCTAGTCATGAAATTTGCTGGCTGCTATGAGTGTGCAGAACGTATTCCTCGCAGTGGAGAGAATCATGATGATGTACTTGTGTTGGCACACAAGTTATACTTCCAGGATCACAAGGTCAAGTTCACACATGACCATGTTTGGAGAATTCTGAAGAATGAACAAAAATGGCAAAGCTTCTGCACTAAAAAAACCAAACCAAGGAAGAAGAGATCAAAGCTAAATGATGGTGCTCCTGCCAATGGAGAAGACGACCCAATGGTGAGGCCTATTGGTGTTAAGGCTGCCAAGGCAAAGGCGAAGGGAAAAGGTAAGCGTGAAGATACTGATTGTGTGAAGGAGCTTTAGTCTCTCTGGGAGATAAAGGAGAAGGACAACAAATTTAATGAGAGAATGTCCAAGCGTAAGCTGCTTGACAGCCTAATTGGAAGATCTGACTCACTGTCAGAGAAAGAAATGTCTCTTAAAGACTACCTAATCACTGAGCTCTTGTCTGCTTACAATCAGCCTGAAATGGTAAGTTTTTTTTGTGTGTTTGTATTGGTTAATGGTTAAATATATGTCCTGATTTGTTTTGATTGCTTAATGATTCTCTTCCTTTGCTTAATGGTCTACATGAAGAAGAGCTTGGATCCTAGTGTGTCGGCAAGGAAGCTAGTGTGGTGGGTGATTCAGATTGTGGTAAGAGTGATTCACAACCATGCTTTAATGTAATTTGTTGTTTTCTTTTGGCTGCTTGTGGTATTTTGTAATGTTGTGTTTTGGTGGTTGTACCAAACACATTCGGATATTTGTAAGAGTACGTGTTTTGGTGGTTGTACCAAATTTTATGTGTACTGTGTAATGTGATATTTGTAATTTGTTTCATCTATAAATATATATGTTCGGCTTCAATCTATTCTCAAGCTCATTTTCAAAAACTCAAAGTTCCTTCTTATTGTTAATCTCATTTTAAAAAACACAAACTGAGAGTGTAATGTTTTTTTTTTCTTCACCTACTCCAAAGTTTGGTCACTAATTTCATGACTTGTGTCTCCTTTGGTCACTGGTTTCATGACTTGTGTCTCCTTTGGTCACTAATGAATTGTGTCTCCTTTGGTCACTTTAGAGTAATATACAAGAAATGTTATCCACAATTTCTTATTTGATTTAACATTTTGTATTGTTTTAATGTTTATAAGTGTTCTCATTCTCAATCTCATCCTCAACAATTGCAAAGTTTAAAAACACAATTTATTTTGTGTGTAGTGCTTCCGAATTCCTCGGTCAATTTTTTTAAAAAATTTAAGTTTCCAATTTTTTTTTTCATTTCATTGCTTTATTTTCTCTTCCGTTTTGTGTTTTCTTCATTGCAAAAAAGTCATGGCATCTCATCCTCATAATTCAAATCAAAATTTTGAAGAAACTTTTCATGAATACATGATCAAATTTTTGAAAACTGTTTTCAAAGAGGGTTAGATGATTATAGTAGAAGTCAATCGGCCCAAAAAATAAGAAAAAGCTACTATAGAAAGAGAACGCGAGGAAGGAAATGTTCGATTATGGAACAATTACTTTACCGACGAGGCTATTTAACCTGATGCGATGTTCCGACGACGATTTAGAATGAACAAGCGATTGTTCATTCGTATTGTTCAAAGCCTATGTCAATATCCATATTTCCAACAAAGACCAGATGCTACTAGAAGGATGGGTCTATCTGCCTTACAAAAATGTACAGCGGCAATTCGGCGTCTGGCATATGGTCTTGCAAATGATGCGATGGACGAATACTTCCGTATGGGTGCAAGCACTGTGAGCCAAGCCTTAGAACATTTTGTGGATGGAATTTTACATTTATTCCATGATGAATACTTGAGAAGGCCTACACCGGAGGATCTCCAACGATTACTAAATCTTGGAGAACGTCGCGAATTTCCCAGGATGATTGGAAGCATTGATTGTATGCATTGGGAGTGAAAGAATAGTCCTACGGCTTGGAAATGCCAGTTTTCACACGGACATGGAAAACCTACTATTGTTTTAGAGGCCGTGGCTTTGCAAGATCTTTGGATTTGGCACGCTTTTTTTGGAGCTCCAGGTACTTGTAATGATATTAATTTTCTTGACCGGTCACCGGTTTTTTATGATATATTGCACGGCCGAGCTCCCCAAGTCAGCTACTTTGTCAGTGGGCACGAATACCATTTGGCTTACTATCTCACAGATGGTATATATCCCAAATGGGCAACATTCATCCAATCAATTTCCCGACAACAAGGTGCGAAAGCATCATTATTTGCTAGTTATCAAGAAGCTACCAGAAAAGATGTCGGAGCGAGCTTTTGGAGTTTTGCAGGCTCGGCTTGCTATTATTCAAAATCTAGCTCTGTTTTTAGATATGGAAAAATAGGTAAGGTAATGAGAGCATGTATCATATTGCACAATATGATTGTGGAAGACGAAAGAGACGATGGGACTCAGTACAATTTCTCCGATTTTGTAGAAGGAGAAGGAAGCGGGACTTCGCATTTGGACTACTTGTTTTCTATACATACACCTAAAATTGTGAACAATATGATGGCCAATCGAGCTCGAATTCGCGGAGAAGGAGTGCATCGACAATTGAAACAAGATTTGGTTGATCATGTTTGGCAACATTATCACCGAAGTAACTGACTTGTGGTGACTTAATTGTCTTTTTTTCATCATCTTTTTATATTTTCCTTATTGTAATATTACCTTTTGTAATCTTATATTTTTATATATTTGATTATTCTCCATTTTGCAAATAATAATTTTTTTTATGATACCGATACCGGTATCACCACTGGAAACTAGGCGTGGGCATAAAACACGAAACCGAAAACCGAACCTGAACCCAAACCAAAAAACTCGGGTTCGGTTCGGTTTCGGGTAGTGCTTATTACCCGAATGGTTTCTATTCTCATCGGGTTTTGGGTTCTATTTCGGGTTCAGGTATACCCGTATTACCCGCGGTTAACCAAAATACCCGATTACTAATTACAATAATACTAATTACAATAATACCCAAAACTTCTTCACATGTTTTCCGAAAAATATTCCGTTTTAAATTGGGTATTTCGGTTTTTTAGGGTTTTAAAACCGGAAAATTGTAGGGGTCTTATCTCCCCAAAAAAATCGATGGCCTAAAAACGACTAAGTATACGTTAAACCGGCTATCTCTGGAAGTCAAACCAGAAATCTAAAGTCAACATAGTCCAATGACGAAAGCCCAGCCGACTTAAAGATGTGTCTAAAAGGAAAACCCAGAGCGTTTAGGAAGTTTTCCTTTTTCTATTTGGGCCTGGCCCGACCGACCTTGTATACTATAAATACTCTTGTACATCCTCATAATAAAGGGATCAGAAAAATCACACAGAATACTTTCTACAGCTTTTCACCTATCAATAAAACCCTAAATTTGAATCTTTGCTTTGTTTGGTGTGTTTAAAACCATAGAAGCTTCCCTTCCAAGAACCTTCACAAAGTCAATTGTGTGAATCCAGCTCCCACAATTTGGCGCTAGAAGGAGGGGAATTTTCTCAAAAGTTTCATACACGATATAAACACTCTGACGAACTCGACAGGATGACGGGAACTAACGAAACTACCCAGCAGAACATTCCAACGGGTAGCGGTGTAGATCCGAAGGAGCCAGCTACAGATGGACAGACTAACGTGATCAACAAAGACTCTATTCTGGAGACAGAAGCAGACGGATCTGGAGAGACAGGAAACCAGAAAAATGTAACGAACATCGTCACATCGGCAACAGCCACGCTTGAGGCTTTCAATCAGCTTAAGGGGATGCTTGAGCAGCTGCTTAAGCAATCCAAGGAGCAGGAAACAATCAACAGTAACCTAAACGCCGAGCTCAAAGCCCTATCGACGGTCGGCCGAGCTCAAGCAGCCCCGCGTCGGCCGTAGCTCGCGTCACCCCGACAAACCTGTTCTTTACACCGGTCGATGCTACAAATACTCGAGGAGCTCGCGATGAACAGATAACACCAGTCCGAGATGCGACCGCCCCTATCACCAACGTAGCCCAAGAAGTCGTCAAAATCGCCTATGACCTCGATGAGGAGCATGACTTCAGAAATGTATGATCCAGTAGACGGATCAACCGCGTCCAAGAGCGAGAGGAAGATGAAATCGAGGAAAACCTACGTTGGGTTGAGCAAGCTGAAGCCCCAATCGTACGCAGAACAACCGCGACCGCTCAGCAGGGAGAGATGGACAAACTCAGAGCAGTTATGTGACAGACCGCACTTGAAATCAAGGAGATGCTATCGCAAGTGTATCGCACAAAAAGTAAAGAGTCGGAGATTGACCGAGTACTCGAGGAAGCTCGCACAACCCCATTCACGGAGCGAATAACCATGGCACAGCTATCGGATCCGGGGAAGATCAAGGTCCCTATTTACGATGGAAAGAGCGATCCTACTGAGCACATTACAACATTCTTGATCGCTATGAGGAGAGCTAATTTTCGACCTAAAGAAAAGGACATAGGCTATTATCTCCTCTTCGTGGAGCACCTCAAGGGGGCAGCTCTCCATTGGTTTGCCAGAATGGAAAGGAACTCAATTGATAACTTCGCGCAGCTTTCCGAAGCGTTCCTGAAGCAGTACACCATCCTGATTGAACAAAGATCATCGGAGGCAGATCTTTATACCATGTCGCAAGCACCAAACAACCCTTGGGAAAGTTCATTGAACGTTTCAAGCTAGTACTCACTCAAATCAGAGGAATAGACGACAAATCCGCACTAAGTGCGTTGCAGAAAGCCCTGTGGTATAATTCAGATTTCCGAAAGGAATTGACAGTTAACGAGCCCTCATCCATTCAAGACGCACTTCATCGTGCCAATGGCTTCGCCAAAAGCAAAGAAGAAACCTAGACTTTGGCTCTAAAATACGGAAAGGCCAAAAATCCAAGTCCTCAAGAAACCCCGACTACTAGTAAGAAACAGCAGGGCAACTTCGTTCAGCACGAGGGAGGTTTCAAAGGCGCCCATAACTACCAGGTGGATTCGCATTGTTATGGTTGGGGTAGAGGGCATGGCCGCGGTAGAGGCATTCCAGGTCACAGTTTTAGCAATACCTGGACAAGGAACTCGCAATATGACGAGTCGGCCTACTGTGATCTACATCGGACAAGCGGTCACTCGACAGCTAATTGTAGAGTACTTGGCTCTCGATTGGCAGCGAAGCTAGCGGCCGGCGAGCTCAAAGGAAACATAAGCGTAGATGATTTTCAACTCAAGCAGTTTGAAGATGAAGTTGAAGAAGTCGCCCTTGACAATACGCCAAACGGGATAGGCAGAGTGATAGTGAGGACCAAGGTGGGTTAATAAGAAAGGTCTATAGCATGATCATGGGGGGTTCGCGTTACTGTTCTAATATGGTCTCGTCCATCAAAGCTTTTCAACGACGAGCTGAGAAGGGAGCGAATAAACCAATCCCCTCAAGATTCCCAAACGATATCATCAAGTTTGAGGAGCGAGAAGTCGACGACATAGGTAAACCTCATGACGACCCGCTCGTAATTCGGCTTCTCATTGACGATTGAGACACAACTCGCGTCTTGGTAGATACGGGAAGTACAGTATATATAATCTTCGCGGATGCCTTGAAGCGCATAGAAATTGATTTCGTCCGGATTGAAACTCACTTGAAGCCTTTGACCGGTTTTAACGGTGAGACGACAATGACGCTTGGAACGATAAAACTTCCATTTTGCGCAAGAGGAGTAACCAAGATAGTTGATTTCGCGGTATCCGACAACCCGACAATTTACAACGTTATCATAGGAAATCCGTGGCTAGGAAATCCGTGGCTTAACTTAATGCGTTCCGTCGCCTCGACTTATCACATTAGTCTCAGATTCCCAACAAAGAAAGGAATTAAAACTATCAGAGGAAGTCAGACGGCGTCGCGGTCGTGCTTCATGGCGGCACATAAGCTAAGGAGTCTGGCGACGATTCCGATTCCGAACGATAAACAGAAGAAGCTCAAGACAGACGGGGAGCCCGTCAAAGAGCTCCCTGACCTCTTATAGCAATTACAGATCGCTGAGGCCCGAGAAGAAGATGCAACGGGCCCGGTCTGTGAGCCTCTGATCTCGGTCTGCATTGACAACAGATTTCCGGATTGGCGGGTAGAAATTGGCGCAATGTTGGACGAAGCAGTCAAGTTCGAACTCGTCAACTTTCTTAAAGCAAATGTGGACACTTTCGCATGGACAGCGAAAGACAAGCCCGGGATCGACATTAGTATCGCCAGCCATAAGTTAAATGCCGACTCGATTTTCAAGCCTGTTAAGCAAAAACGAATACGGCTTGGACCGGACAGGGCATAAGCTGTAAACAACGAGGTGGAAAGACTTTTGAGAGTCGGTTCGATTTTGGAAGTAAATTATCTAGATTGGTTAGCAAACCCGGTCGTCGTGAAAAAGAAGAGCAGAAAATGGTGCGGTTATGTAGACTTCACAGATCTCAACAAGGCCTGTCCGAAAGATTGTTTTCCTCTCCCGCACATAGACCGTCTAGTCGAAGTAAATTGAACGAATCCGCTTATACCTAGCCCATGGTGACATCCCGTCAGACAAATGGGCCGCTCGCAAATTAAAAGCATAGGCATCGCGTTTTATCCTTTTTCACGGTGAAGTTTTCAAGTGGAGATTATCTGGGCCCCTCTTGATTTGCGTGGAAGGACAGATAGCTCGCGAGATAATGCACAAGGTTCATAGCGGATCTTGCGGCAATCATTCAGGAGGGCGATCACTCGCTATTAGGATAAAAAAACATGGTTATTTTTGGCTGACAAAGATCAAAGATTACGAGCTGTTTGCTGTTAAGTGCGAGAAGTGTCAGCGTTATGGTCCCATGATTCGTCAACCAATCGAAATGCTTTCTTCGGATACTCGGATACTCCCATTTTATATCTTGTAGAACGAATCACTTCGCTCTGTCGAAACAACATAAATAAAATTGTTTAACACAATTATTTTTGAAACACATTCGCAAACGACTAAGTCTAAACGCGATCTCTGTCAATTTCTCTTCACTACTGGCCGTGGTGAAGAACTCAGACACTTTATTAATATATCCATGGTGGATATAACAGCGCGCTATACAAATTTAGAGTTCATTTCTGAAGCGGATATGTTCACGAAAACATAACCGTAAATCAGAATGATTATCTAGCAAAACCCAGTTATACTCAGCACTGGTCTAAATTGGCAAATATAATCGGAAGAAGATTCTGTGGAATTCATCTGTAAAATCCGAATTTTGTTTCAAGTAACGAACTCAAGGAGATATTGCTCACATAGCAAGCAATAAATAAATCATACTCCGAACATCGGATTCATTAAAGTATTTACTCAACAGACTGAGTAAGAATAGTAAAACGTCTTAAGATGGATAAAGCCAT
Organism: Draba incana; assembly: GCA_963576765.1. Classification (NCBI taxonomy): domain Eukaryota; kingdom Viridiplantae; phylum Streptophyta; class Magnoliopsida; order Brassicales; family Brassicaceae; genus Draba; species Draba incana. The sequence continues at coordinate 25,635,845 of OY755212.1, read as the reverse complement.
CTAGGCACCGGAACACAATAAACAAGTTTACAACCTTAGAAAAAACTTAAAAACAAATCTTAAACAGAAAAGGCATAGGTGGCCAGCTCGCCATCTTCCTTCTCCTCGACGGGAGAAACCTTTTTGGCGACGTTTGGTTCATCAGTCTTTCTAGCTTCTGGAGCATTGACCTGGTTGGAAGGGACTGATTCGTGTTGATCATGATCTTGCTCTTGTTCAACGGACTTGTCGGTCTCGGCCGATTCACTGTCAAGCAATTGTTCACATACGCTGATGCAAATAAAGTTTTAAAATACTACTGCACAGACAAAAGCAGTAGTATTTTAGGTATCGAATCCTTAGAGACCAAGGTTACTCTATGAAACTATGAATTTATATTTAAAGCTAAGACAAAATGGGGGTTGGTTTGCAATGAAACAAAGAACGAAACAACAATTAAAACAATATAAATTTAATAAAGAAAGGCACTAGATTAAGGTCATTCGCCGGTGACTTCAGATTAAGGACTGAGCAACTATTCAAGATTCAAATTTAGCGCGGTCTAGAACTCATACATAAATGTAATATTGTCCCACTGTCGTGAAGCATCAATATCTTTATCTAACACCCTAAATGCCTAAACTGTCGTTTGAATTCAGAGATGTTGATAAGCATTAACAAGATGGTTCGATTTGTTCACAATCGATGGTAACAATCAACTGTCGTTGGTTACACATCGATTGCTCATCAATGGTTTATCTAGCAACCTAGAGCACTGTCGTGAATAAGTTAAACTTGAGAACATAGACTAGGTGATCAAATTAGCCTAAGCAATACGAATCCTAATTGATGAAGACAAATGATATCATTCCTATTTGGCTAAGTCACTATCATCCTAATTCACCCTTGAAATTCCCTAATCTAGCTATGAGACTACTCGACCATGGAGAACAAAAATGCAGCAATCAAATGAGAATGATTCATCATGATAAAATAAAGAGATGAGGGTTTAAGAATTCTTCTCAATAGAAAGCTGTGGATGATCCTCCAAATCTTACAAGCAAAATCCAAGGAATAAAAAAAAAACACTTGGAGGATCTCAAGAACTTGGAACAAATGAGTCTCAGCCTCTCAAAAACGTGAAATGGAAAAATATCAGAATTATGAACTTGTGTTTAGGAAAGTGGCCGCCTCTAATTTATAGTAAAAATTAGGGCAACTTGGTTCTGGGTGACCGACCGGTCGGTCTGGTTCCGGACCGGTCGGTCCGTCTCCGAGCATCTCAAAAATCTGCAAGTCTTCGTGTCTGGGACCGGTCGGTCTTCTCATCCGGACCGGTCGGTCTGGATTCCAGGGGGCTTCAGCTTCGGGACTTTGGGTGTGGACCGGTCGGTCTTCTCATCCGAACCGGTCAGTCCGGTTGCCAGGGAGCTTCAAATCTTTGAGTCCTCGGGCGAGCAGGTGCTCGCTCCAAACCGAGCACCTAAAAACGCCATCTTTTCTCCAGATTCGTCCCTTTTGCTCCAATGACCCTCAATGACTCCAATCCATGCTTGAGAGCCTCCTAGAACCTAAAAAGACACAAGAAGAACTAGAAAGAACCGAAAACAGATAGAAAACAATACGTAAAAGAGACCAAAATACTAATATATCAACTCCCCCGGACTTAGATCTTTGTTTGTCCTCAAAAAAATTCAGAAATAAGTAAAGGAGAGAGGTTTGAAAACGCAGGAACTCTTTTATCCTCAGTGAACCGAATAACCTTCAATCTGCAGACCACATAATCCAAATTACGAATAGCAAAGCTTTACCAAAACAACCTCAACGCACTCAAAGTATGCGTGAGGGTCTCGCTAAAGGCATCTTATTAGGAAAGACGGCGCTAAGGGTTTAAGGCCATTTGGAGGTGGAGTTCAAGTTGTTTAGAGTGTTTAAGGGTTACCCGATGTTTCGTAGAGGATGCAGGATATCGAACAAAATTGCAAGAGAGAATGAGTACGTTGATATCCACATTCTCTAAACCACTCTTTCTTCTCCAAAACACTCTAACGTCTCATTCGGCTAATCATCCACCTTGGGTATACTCGCGGTGTAGGAGACACATTTTCTATTTTACAGATTCACCACTCTTCATCATAGATTTTTTTTTTTTTTTTTTTTTAAAGATGATGATGAAGAGGGACATACATTACAAGCATGTGTCTCTCAAACATGAATATAAATAGGAGCGTTGTACGTACCCAAGTGGAGCTCATTATTGCTATTCCTTCCTCATTATAAAATCATCTTTTGAAAATAGAAGCAGGTGCTCAATGACTTCAGAGCAGGTGCTCGATCTTCAGAAAGAGTGATTTACATGCAGTGTCGACTCGATTCTCTCCGGTCCTTTTACGCATATGCTGTACAAGTGACAATGAAGTAACTAAAAGGCAAGGAGTCTGAAAAAGGTAATGGTTAAGGAGGGTACTAGCTAAAAATGAGCTAGTTATTGAGGATCAACAAGAGTGGTAAAAAGAATAAGGAGTCCTGAATATGATTCGTTTCCCTAATCTAGTGCCAATAACGAGAGAAAATTTGGTCGATCTGAAACTTGGTTAATAGTGCATCGAAGTGTCCCAGCTGCTCCTTGTACCCATGCTATGTAAAAATGGTCACTAGAGAGAGAGAGTTAAACATAGATAGTTCACATATCATCATCAGATAACGTCCTAATTCCCTACAAAGTTTTTGAATCAATAAAAACAAAAGAAACAGACTCGAACAAAAAGACCGCTCCCTCGGACTTAAATCACACCGTCTCCGGTGTAAAAAAAGTTTAGGAGATTGGTGACACAAATGAAAAAGATAAATAAAACGGATAATACAATGATGATAGAAGGGTGAAAGAAGATATCACCGAGAAGAAGCTTCGTCGCTTCCATTGCTACGCGTCCTCCCCTTCTTTTGTACCAATGGCTGACCCGAACCCGAGTTGGAGCTGGAGGGAACTAGCTGAGCGTCCCTTGCTGCCTGGCGTGACAACAACCCTTGGAAAGTGTCTCCATAATCCTCTGCATGAGGCTGTTGTTTTTCTTCGTTGATTGGATCATCCATTGCCTATACTCAGCACCATCAACATCATCAGAGATGGGTGGGAGATCAAACTCACCTTGGGGAGGAACGGTGTAGTATGTCAGGCGTGGGATGAAAGGGCCAACATCGTAGAAGTTGGGTTGCGAGCAGGTACTCGGTCTGGAGGTGCTCCTAAGTGAGCAGGTGATCGGCCTGGCGGCTGAAGAAGAGCGGCTCGGATTGGGCACAAAATACTCCAGAGGCGGCTGAATCGCAAGGTCATCCATCGTGCTGAGCTGTGTGAGGTGTGGGCACAGAAGCATAATGAAGTTTGAATCCCCGTTTGCAGCTATCAACTGATAAGCACTTGGCTAAACGATGATCTTCGAATTGAGCAGATGCTGCATATCCACACGTGACAACTCTTCGACGCAAGAAAACCCGGATAGATCCACTCTGAGATGGCGGAATAGGGAGGTAAGCAAGCTTCCAATGCGCTCAACACGAAGTCCATTGGCGGTCGAGGCTGGTTGACCCTTAATCGCGCATATCGTCTTGGCAAACCGGATGCCCAAGTTATAGCAATAATGCTCATATTGCTCTGAGTCTCCATTTCCTAAAATCGGACTAACACCCAAAAACAGCAACATCAACTCATTATTATGTACCTTGTTACCCGCAGCTCGGTCAAACAACATGTTGCTGAGAAGTCGCGCAACAATGCGGAGAGCGGGATGACGGAGGCGGTTTTGGCTCGCGGAGTTGCTCGAGTATGCTCCAGAGGCTATGACATTCCAGAACATCTTGGATTCCATGAATCTCTTAAGGCTTTCCAGCTTCTTGTCGGACTCGTGAAAACCGTAGATAATGCAAAATTCGCTCATCGAAATCTCGTATCTCGTTCTTCCAGCAAAGAACGAGAATGTAGCCTTATCAAAGGATGGTGTCCCTGGATTTGCATAAGTGAGAGTGGCGGTCGCGAGGCATTGCCTAGTTATATCCGGGTAGAGAACATCCTCTTCCAAAGGAAAACTCATGCAACGCGCGCTGAAAAGAATGCTACGCACTTGCTCCTTAAGGCCTAGTTTGGTCAAGGTTTGCTCGCACAAGAACCTAGTCGGTTCAAGCTTCAAGGCCAAGAGCTTGTTGTAGTTGTAAGCACTTATCTCGTCCCAAACGGTTGTTGAGTTAGGCGGGAGCCCAGCGGTGTCAATATCGAACAGAGTATCCTCGGGGCGAGGCCACAGATAAGTGGTGGGTCTCCGAGCAGTGGAGGAGGAGGCAATACCCTTGCCTTTGTTGCCAAATCGCACGTGTGGAGGTATTGTGAAGAACGGCGGCGGAGAGAGTGAACCGGCGAGGTTTGTAATCGGCAGCGAGAGAGGAATGGCGAGCTGCGGAGATTTTGAAGGAGAGAGAGAGATTGGGCGATGCGAGGGAATACAAAATTTTAGGTTTTTTAAAAAAAATTTTTTTTAATAAAGGAAAAAAGAAAATTGGAGTGGGCCCTCGTGCACTGGACCTTCCGATCCCGATACTAGATCGGTCTGTCCGATTTCCAGAGGAAAAATCGGTTCTGGAACTTGGATGTGGATCGACCGGTCCGGGTAGGATCGACCGGTCTGATTTCCAAGGGCGTTTTCTGGGCCTGTTTCGAAAATGAGCAGGTGCTCAAAGAAGATTCCTTTTTTTTTTTTTTTAGAATTCAAATACTGAAAGCACAAATAAAGTGTTAGTAATAAAAGGAAATGAAAACCAAATTATGTACAAAAAACCTTACCGATGGGTTGCCTCCCATCAAGCGCTTGTTTTAAGTCGTTAGCTCGACTTTGTAGAGCGTTTAAGCTTGAGGAGGGTCGCTGAGGGGAATAGATCCACCTTCTCCGATGCATATGTCAGCGAGATACGGCTTGACCCGCTGACCATTCACGACAAACTCTCCTTCTTTAGTGTCCAGCAACACTATAGCTCCGTGTGGTCTTACTTCTTTAATTGTGAACGGACCCGACCATCTTGACTTGAGCTTGCCCGGAAACAACCTGAGGCGTGAATTAAACAACAAGACTTGATCGTTAGGAGCAAAGTTATGGGAAATAATCCTCTTGTCATGATAAGCCTTAGTCCGCTCCTTATAGATTCTCGAGTTGTCATAGGCGAGATGCCTAATTTCCTCCAACTCGTGCAACTGCATAGACCTCCTCTTGGATGCACTAAGGATGTCAAAGTTGAGCATCTTAACAGCCCATCCCGCCTTGTATTCAAGCTCCACCGGAAGATGACATGCCTTCCCATATACCAAATGAAAAGGCATTGTCCCCAACGGAGTCTTATATGCGGTTCTATGCGCCCACAAAGCGTCGTCAAACTTAGCGGCCCAGTCTTTCCTAGTGGTACCTACGGTTTTTTGTAGGATATTCTTGATTTCTCTGTTGCTAACCTCAACTTGGCCACTAGTCTGCGGGTGATATGCTGTTGCAACCTTATGCTTTACACCATGTTTCCTTAGAAGGTTCTCAAAAACCTTGTTGATGAAATGAGTCCCTCCATCGCTAATCACCACTCGGGGGACTCCAAACCGGGGGAATATTATGGTTTTGAACATCTTTAAAACCACAGCGGCATCGTTTGTTGGGGAAGCAATTTCCCCAACCCATTTGGACACGTAATCAACAACCACCAAGATGTACTCGTGTCCATAGGAGGATGGGAAAGGTCCCATGAAGTCAATCCCCCATACATCAAAAACCTCCACTTCCAGAATGAAGTTATGAGGCATCTCATTACGCTTGCTGATGTTCCCTTGCCTCTGACAGGCATCACACTTAGACACAAATCTATTCGCATCCCGGAACATCATTGGCCACCAAAAACCGGCTTGTAACACTTTCGAAACTGTCTTGAATGTGGCAAAATGCCCAGCATAAGACGAACCGTGACAATAGTTTAAGATCCCAGGGATCTCTGCCTCTGATATGGATCTCCTATAGAGCCCATCCAAACAATACTTGTACAAATACGGCTCATCCCAAAAATACCACCTAACATCGTGGAAGAACTTCCTACGCTTGCTTCCCGTTAGGTTCTCAGGAACCCTATCAGCAGCCAAGAAGTTAGCAAAATCACCAAACCAAGGGAAACTCGGAGGTTGCGCATTCTGAATTATTCTGCAAAAGATCAATTGAGCAGGTGCTCGTTCCATCTGAACAGGTGCTCGATCTGGTGCTCGGAAATTATCGCAGATTTCGATCGAATAAATATCCTCATCCGGTAGACTATCATCCATAGGCGTTTCATCTTCAACGTGTAGCCAACTCAAATGATCCGCAACTCCATTTTCGGACCCTTTCTTATCCCAAATCTCAAGATCGAACTCTTGAAGCAACAAAATTCACCTCAACAATCTGGGCTTAACATCCTTTATGGTCAGCAAATACTTCAATGCGGCATGATCGGTGTGAACAATTACCTTGGACCCAACGAGGTACAACCTGAACTTCTCAAAAGCGAAAACAATCGCTAATAACTCCTTCTCGGTAGTAGCATACCGACATTGAGCATCATCCATCGTCCGACTAGCATAATATATCACATGGAGCTTCTTGTCTTTCCTCTGACATAGAACGGCTCCCACAGCAAAATTACTCGCATCGGTCATGACTTCAAATGGTAGTTCCCAATCTGGCGGTTGTACTATCGGTGCACTAACCAAGGCACCCTTAATGGTGTGAAACGCCGCCAAACAGTCACTATTGAAGTCAAACTTCACCTCTTGACACAACAATCTAGTGAGGGGTCTAGCAATGTTGGAGAAATCCTTGATGAACCGACTGTAGAACCCAGCATGTCCTAGAAAGCTTCGGATCCCCTTAACCGTAGTAGGCGGTTGCAAACTCATCATCACCTCTATCTTAGCTTTGTCAACTTCGATCCCCTTCTCTGATATTCGGTGCCCAAACACTATCCCATCTCGGACCATGAAGTGACACTTCTCCCAATTGAGAACAAGATGCTTCTCCTCACACCTTTGCAACACCCTGCACAAATTAGATAAACACACAGAGAAAGAACTTCCATACACAGAAAAGTCATCCATAAACACTTCCATAATATCCTCAATAAGATCAGTAAAAATGGAAATCATACAACGTTGAAACGTTGTTGGGGTATTACACAAACCGAAAGGCATGCATCGGTACGCGAAAGTGCCATAAAGGCATGTGAACGTCGTCTTCTCTTGGTCCTCTGGGTGGATAGGGATCTGAAAGAAACTTGAATAACCATCTAAGAAACAATAATAAGGATGGTTAGCTAGACGCTCAAGCATCTGATCGATAAATGCTAAAGGAAAATGATCCTTGCGAGTAGCAGCATTCAATTTCCGATAATCTATACACACCCTATGTTCGGTTACTGTCCTAGTCGGTATCAACTCGTTCCTGTCATTTTTAATTACCGTGATACCTCCTTTCTTAGGCACAACATGCACAGGACTAACCTACTTACTGTCAGATATAACATAAATCACCCCAGCATCTAGAAGTTTCATTATCTCCTTCTCGGCGACATCCTTGAGATTCAGATTTAACCGTCTCTGATGCTCGACAGAAGTCATCGATTCATCCTCTAGGTGTATTCTGTGCATGCATAAGTCAGGAGATATATCAGTTATATCATCTAGTGAATATCCTAGATCCTTCCTATACTTTCTCAATTCACACAAAAGCAAGGTAATCTCAACATTGTTCAATTCAGCATTCACTATAACGGGATAAGTGGAGTTAGGACCGAGAAACGCGTACCTGAGCCCTGTTGAGAGGGTCTTCAATTCCAGCTTTGGATCTTTCAGCTCGCTCCAAGAACTGTGAACAGTAGACTGAGCAGGTGCTCAATCTGTCTGTGCAGGTGCTCAATCTGTCTGTGCAGGTGCTCGCTTATCTTCGATTTTTGTATCCTCTCCCAAACTCATATATTCATCTCCCTTTCCACTCGGGTGTTAGAATCCAGAAACTTAGCGAATCCTTGGGTGTCTTCACTCAGAAAACCATATTCCCCCTCGGCTTTAGTCAATGCAACTTTAAGCGGATCCTTTGCAAGAATCTTTTCAATCTCATCCTCTAACATCTCTGATTCATCATGGACAACAAACGTGTGCCCATGTATCATCGGTTTCTTGAGAAGCTTGCTCATCTCGAACCGGACTATCATGTCTTATAGTCGGAGATCCACTATGCCTTCTTCGAGATCGATAATGGTACGTGCTGTGCGTAAGAAAGCTTTGCCAAAAATCAATGGATCTTTAGGTTCTTCATCAAGCTCTGGAACCACGAAATCAACTGGGATTAGAGTATCCCCAATTCGGACGTGCAAATTCTCTATGATACCCACCGGAAGCTTTGTAGATCGATCCGCAAAAACCATTGAGATCTTGGTGGGTTTGAATTCGGTGAAGCCCAAACGCTTAGCCACAAAATATGGCATTAAATTCACGCTGGATCCTAAATCGCACAATGAGCATGCAAACGTGCAAGGCCCAATCTTCACGGAAATCACAAATCTTCCCGGATCACCTTTCTTTGTTAATACCTTACTCTGCAGTATGGCGCTACATTCCTTAGAAACCATCATCACGTTCTCGTATTCAACGACCTTTCCAGCAACTAACTCCTTCATGTACCTCTTGAGTGACAGTATCATTTGAACGACATCAGCTAAAGGAAGCTTTACCGTCAAATCCTTAATCATTTCCTTACACTTAGCATTCTCCAAATCCTTCTTAGATTTCTTGGGAGGTACTGGGTAAGGCACCTTGGGTACATTAACTCGTTCGGACGGAGTTCCAGAAATTTTCTTGGGAGCATCCAGAGTTGGCATGTGCTCGGAAATTTTTTTCGCAGCATCGATTTGGACAGAAACCTGAGGTGTCCTTGAGCTTGATCCAACCTCTTTAAGCCTATCTTCTTCTGATAAACCATCCTCATGAGCCTTGTGCTCGGGTAACTTCTCCTTAGCTTTCACTTTAGAGCTTGTAACCGTAGGCGGTGCCAACTCCCTTCCACTCCTCAACTCAATAGCATGCACGTCATACTCCTTCCTAGAATTAGCCTCACCACTTCTTGGAAGGGACCCAGCTGGTCTCTTAATAGCCTCGGCGGTTTGAGCCACTTGTGTATCCAACTTCTTCACATGTGCGGTGACGGCCTTATACTTAGCATTCAGGTCATTATACATGTGATCTACCTTGGTATTAATTTCAGTGATGCCTTATATTGGTTGACCATCAGATGCTGCATGAGACTCTTCAACTCGTCTTGAGAAGTAGACGCGGAGGGAGCTCGTTGTTGTGCGGTGAATTGAGTGGCTTGTTGTTGGTTTCCTCCTTGGAACCGATTCTGATTCGGGATGAACTGCTTTCCTTGGGAGTTGCTGGAGTAGTATTTCTGAAATCCTTGACCTTGTGCATTCTGATTTGTACCTCCTTGCTGCGGGTAGACTTGGTCTTGTGGGTTTTCCACATTGGTGCTTCGGTAAGAGAGGATGGGGTGACTCCGATAGTTGGGGTTGAACCCACGGTTCTGATAACCTTGGCCACTCACGAAGTTAACCTCTTTAGCTCCAGCATCTTCATCATCTTCAAACTCTTGAGGGATAAGCGTACCCTCATTTTCCTCCACAAGCTTTACCGATCTTTGATTCTCGCATAGAAGTAGATTAACCTTCGTTGTCAGCTCATCAATCTTCTGAGTGTCCACATTATTAACCTTCTTGGACCTATCATACTCAGGAGCCTTGTTGTTGGAGCTTGAAGCAAGGTTCTCAATCAGCTCGAATGCACCATCTCTAGTCTTTGTCATGAAGTCCCCATTACTTGCAGCGTTAAAGGCGTTACGATAGTCTCATTCTACTCCATCGTAGAAGATTCCCTGAATCTGCTCATCCTTGAAACCATGATGAGGACACTCCCTATGGTACTCCTTCAGTCTTTCCCAAGCTTCACAGAAAGCTTCACCAGAATGTTGTTGAAAAGACGAAATCTTGTTCCTCAAAGATGCTGTCTTGGACTTAGTGTAGAAATGGTCCAAGAACGCAGCTCTAACCTCATCCCATGTTTTCAAAGAAGCACCGGGTAAGGACTTCAACCATCTAAGAGCCTAGTCCGAGAGTGAGAACGGGAACAACTTGCACTTCAAGAACTCACTCGTTACTCCATTAGACCCCGTAGTGCTGCAGATTTCTTCAAAATTCTCAATGTGATCCATCGGTATCTCAGCCGGTAATCCATGGAATAGATGTTGTTTCATCAATGAGATCATCAGAGGCTTGATCTCATAATCTTGCCTCTGAATTGTTGGAAAAACAATAGCCGAACGGTTTTGATAGTACGCATGGGGATTATCCGAATCCCCTATACCCGGCTGTAACGGTGGAGCTTGTGGTTGATTCCTTTGCAACTGAGCAATCTGATCCCTCAACAACTGCAACTGAGTATTCATCGCTTCCTGACACATACCAAAAAAAAAAACTAGCAAAAATTCTTAGATTACAAATAAAACCAAATTTCAAAGGCAACGCAATTGGTCCCCGACAACGGCGCCAAAAACTTGGTGTCAATAAAGTTTGAATTTTTTTATTATTATTATTATTATTATTTTTTTTCAAATGAGAAGGATTCATCATGATAAAATAAAGAGATAAGGGTTTAAGAATTCTTCTCAATAGAAAGTTGTGGATGATCCTCCAAATCTTACAAGCAAAATCCAAGGAATAAAAAAAAGACTTGAAGGATCTCAAGAACTTGGAACAAATGAGTCTTAGCCTCTCAAAAACGTGAAATGGAAAAATATCAGAATTATGAACTTGTGTTTAGGAAAGTGGCTGCCTCTAATTTATAGTAAAAATTAGGGCAACTTGGTTCTGGGTGACCGACCAGTCAGTGTGGTTCCGGACCGGTCGGTCTGTCTCCGAGCGTCTCAAAAATCTGCAAGTTTTTGTGTCTGGGACTGGTTAGTCTTCTCATCCGGACCGGTCAGTCCGGATTCTAGGGGGCTTCGGCTTCGGGACTTCGGGTGTAGACCGGTCGGTATTCTCATCCGGACCGGTCGGTCTGGTTTCTAGGGAGCTTCAAATCTTTGAGTCCTCGAGCGAGCAGATGCTCGCTCCAAACCGAGCAGGTGCTCAGTTATGAAAAACGCCATCTTTTCTCCAGATTCGTCCCTTTTGCTCCAATGACCCTCAATGACTCCAATCAATGCTTGAGAGCCTCCTAGAACATGAAAAGACACAAGAAGAACTAGAAAGAACCGAAAACAGATAGAAAACAATACGTAAAAGAGACCAAAATACTAATATATCATGCGCCTTGCAAGTGCATACCCAAGTGGCCGTCATTGGATCTAGAAGCTACAATAACACCAACAGACTTAGCAACCGTCTCGATTCGCAGAGACAAAGGCATATCCATTACTCTATTGGGAACAACATAGTTTTTACCTACAGTCTTTCTTAGTTGGGCGGCCAAGTCGTCAAAAACCTCATAGGCGGAAGCCAATTTTTCCTTGGTTTCGCTAAGATGAGTACGCTCTGCCTCAGGGTCAAAGGGCTCACCTTCAGTGTTTTCCATGTCGTCGAGGAGTTGCAGGTTCGCATCTGCTTGAGCAAGGTAGACCACGTTCTTAATCGGGTTCTTCATTATTTTCCTAAACAAATCATAAGCACTGTCCAATCGGGATTGAAACTCAGTAGCCGCAACTCGTCTCGCAGAAGATGTAGCCGTTTCAAGGTCCTGCTGATGGGTCACCTTAAGGGTAGATAGTTCTTGCTCCATCTTGGCAACTCTCTGCTCATCTTTCTTCTTTTCGAGGGATACTATGTGGAGATGCTTATACAGGTCGTCAGCGTTATTATTATACAAGTCGCGTTCAACGACAAGTTCTTCCATCAGCTTAGCAACCCTTGTCTTTTCGACTTCTTCTTTTTCCTGAGCCTCGTTAATAAAGACCTGCTTCGACCGCGCCTCGGTGTCATACGCCACGATCATTCTGTTAAAGTGGGCAAAGGCCTGAAAAAATGGAAATGTAAGAGACAAATTTATGTTAAGTGTACAAAAAACGGGGAGATATAAGAGGCATAGGTTAATACCTTAATCAGGCGAGATGCGAATTCCTTGTAGAGCTCGCTCTTTAATAACATTTCCGGGATTGGAAAGATTTCCCCAGGATATGTGATCTTAGCCATCAAAGCAGCCGCGACAGACGGATCGTCGTAGAGCTCGACGACATAAAGATCCTTTCCAGTTCGTGGACCTTGTGAAGTTAATTCGCCAGAAAGCAAGATCGGCAAATCGCGACGCGATTTCTTCACATCGCCGGCTTTGCCCTTACCTTTGTCAGCAGCAAAGAGTTTTCTTTTTCAATTCTCATCCTTCTTCAGGTCGATGGACTCGTCAACAATGACAACTGCTTGAGAATAGGTGACGGCAAGAGAATCACCCTCAACTCCAGTTGCCGCCTCGTCATTCTTATCAGCACTTGGAGCATGTTCTTTTGTAATGCTCCGCTGAGACGTTTCACTCGCGGGGGCAGCAACCGGACTAGCAACAGTCGAGGCAGTCGGCTTCTTGTTCCTTGCTGCTTTATTATTTTTGTTGAGATCGCGGATTGTAGGAATGTTCGGTATAGCTTCGAGATCTTCAGATTCACTTTGATAATCAACTTTGTCAGATAAAGCGTATTCCCGTGCTCTAATAACTCTTTGAAGATGAAAGTGGCGAACCCAATAACACTTCCGAGCTTTGAGTTTCTTGTGCAAATCGTCAATCCCAGGAACAGGAGTACCAAATCTACGTCGAGCTGCAATCACAAAATAGAAGAGTTTAAAAAAAAAATCAAATCAAAACAAAACTGACCAGAGGCAGCTCGAAGAGGAAACTTCAAGAATATCTACCAATGACTCCCTACTTCGCCCTGACCGCGTTCTCATCACCAACATATACAACAGATATCGGCACAAAGAAGAAAAAATTTCGCCAATCGTGGCCTTTATTCGGGAACTCGTCAATAATCTTATATTGTGGACGATTCGCCAGGTTATACTTATTCTTGCCGTCCAGGCCCATATTCTTACGAAACTCAAGAAAATTAACAAAATGACGGACCCCGAGGGGTTCGCCACATTCGGAAGCTCGCATCAAAAGTCCCAACACTTGACGGACTCCTCGCGTATTAATTTGAGCCAATGTAATGCGGTGAATCCACATATATCGGAGTATCACTGCAGAAATTGGGAAGGTGAGATAGCAGTCCCTAAACCAGCATTTATACGCAGTAAACATACCGGTAGGGGGTTTATCCTCTTGTTGATCTAGAGACGGAGGGATCAGTTCGACTTCATCAGGAATTCCGCATTCAATTCACAAGACTGTCAGAGAGTCGTCATCACACCACGAAGAGCCCGGAGGAGGTCGTTGTCTTCGCCTCGATTTCATTTTCTTAATTTTAGGTACTCCAGAACTAACCCAGGCTTCAAGTTTTTCTTTTTCTGCGAGGGGGTTGAAATCCCAATTGCACTCTTCAATTTTCACTGGGGCAGGCTACCCAGTAGGCAGATCAAATTGCTCGTCTCGCAAGCTCGGGATCTCGATCACAAGCCTATTCCCAGTATCACCAGAAACAGTATTAGGTCGCGAAGTGTTGGCCCCTAAAAAAGCTTGTTTCAGCGAAATATTCTCTTCTATCTCGCGTCACCCTATTGGTGTTGGGTAGTAAAACAAATCGGCGAGAGGGGAATTGTGGATGGATCTATCCTCTCGGCCAGAAGTACTCGCTTCTTCTTCACCTCAGATCGGTTTGCAGCTTGAACTCGCCTCTAAAAGCGGCTCGCTGTCACTAGAATACTCCCAGATCGATCTCCTTCCCACAGGCGGATCGGCAAGAGCCATAGACTTGTTCGAATTCCCGGATGACATTGATTTCGAATCAAAAGCTACTTTTTAAGATCAAAGTCAGAGTTTTCTCAAGAAATCAGATGAACAATTAAAGATGGATCGATATCTTCAAATAAATTCACCAGAAAATTCAAAGATTGGCGGCGGTGATCGAAGAACGCGGCGGTGGTGAAGTGATGGGACAAGCAAACCCTAGGGAACAATTTAAAGAAAATAGAGAGAAATCTACCTGTTTTCGGAGAAAATGAGATTGTGAGTAAACATCTGAGGGACGTTGCGCCTTATATAAGAGTTATTGGGCCGAATTTAGAAATGGGCAGACGATTTGTTTCCTGGGTCGGTCGAGAATGCACAGATGTAGTCCGAACAGCAAGGAATGCGTTGTCTCGAGATTTCAATTTTATCGATTTGCAGTACCCACCTCGTCAGGATATTATACTTACAAATTGATAACATCGGCCCGCGTCGTTAACAACTTACATCGGATATCATAGCTCGCAATAACCCGAGCCGATTTGTTAAACTTCTTTTCTGCCTCGACTCGGCTCGTCGCAAAATTCGTTAAGACAGTTCGTGAACTTCGCGATTTCGAGTTTATAAAACAACTCGCAACTTTGAGTTAAGCAATTTGCTGATTTGTTGATATAACAGCTCGTAGCCTCACTAAGTTACCCAGCTCGCGGACTCGCGGGTTCAGATTGATAAATCAACATCTCGTGGCATCGCATCAACCGGTCAGATCGCAACTTCTTTCAAAACCAGTTTGCCGATTCTAGAGGTGGTCGACTCGCCAGTTTAGACCAGATCACATTGCCTGGGCTCGGCATTACCATTCGGTACCAATCTCTTACAACACGGGCTCTCATTAGGATAGCCTAGTCATTTTCGACACGTTTAGTCTAACGAAAATCGATTCTTCATCTCGTCACCCTTACTTCAACATTCTTACAATTAACAGTGTTGAATTGGGGGGCAAACTGTAGGGGTCTTATCTCCCTAGAAGAATCGATGGGCTAAAAACGACTAAGTATACGTTAAACCGGCTATCTCAGGAAGTCAAACCAGAAATCTAAAGTCAACGTAGCCCAATGACGAAATCCCATGTAAAAGCCCAGCCGACTTAAAGATGTGTCTAAAAGGAAAATCCATAGCATTTAGGAAGTTTTCCTTTTTCTATTTGGGTCTGGCCCGACCGACCTTGTATACTATAAATACTCTTGTACATCCTCATAATAAGGGGATCAGAAAAATCACACAGAATACTTTTTACAGCTTTCCAACTATCAATAAAACCATAAATTCGAATCTTTGCTTTGTTTGGTGTGTTTGAAACCATAGAAGCTTCCCTTCCAGGAACCTTCACAAATTCAATTGTGTGAATCCAGCTCCCACAAAAATCCGATTTTAAATTGGGTATTTTGGTTTTTTCGGGTTTTAAAACCCGGTTTTAAATTGGGTATTTCGGGTTTTAAAACCGAAAAATCCGAAAACCGAATAGTATTAACAGAATACCGAATATTATTCGGTTTTTACGGTAACACGAAAACCGAACCGAACCCGAGTATACCCAAACCGAAACCGAACCGATAATTCTAAAAACCCGAATGGTTTTCATATTCATCAAACCGAAATTCCGAATACCGAATAACCCGACCCGAAACCCGGATGGGTAAATAAATGTCCAGCCTTTCTGGAAACAGATTTAATACAAGTATCATATTAAATCTCAAACAATAAAAAAAATATATAAAATAATACTAAAAAAATGCTTTTGAAACTTTGTGAGTTTCATGAGTGCACATGCTCTAAGTTTCAAGAAATTTGATCTTTTATTTGCAAAATTAGGCTTGCATTTTCTCTAAATATCGTGGGCCCTGGATTTTGTTGCTTCGTGTTTAGATTGGTCTTAATTTTGCGGTTCAACGTTATTTGTATTAATAGTGTTCAGGCGTTTCTGATATCTTCAGATTGTAAAATATGAAATAACATGTTTAGGAGTAAAAATTAATAAAATAACATCTAGAGATTGTAATTTTGTAATTAACAAAGAGAAATAAATTTGGACGATTTTACCCTTTTAATTAATTCAATTAAATTATCACTATTAATGCACTTTAGTGCAATTTATCTACTAGTTAAAAGGAAATAAGAAATTTTTCCATAAATAAATATGAAGTTGACATATATGCAAAAGTAATTTTATTTTTTCTTCCTTTTACATTTTTTCAAAACAACCTTAATTCATTATTTTTAAGAATAATTATTATTGTTTGAATAGATAGAATATATAATGAACTATATCATTATATCATAAAATATATAGTACTGAAATAATAGTGAACTATTTCACCATATGAATTCAAAAAAGTTGTGAACTATTGTTAAATAGTGAATTTATTCCTAAATATAACTCGTATAGTTGACTATTTGTAAACAAAATTAACTATATATATATAACTATATTTGTGAGTATAGTTAACTATGCACAATTATATAGCTAACTATGTTTAAATATAATTATTTATTTATCTAATTATGTTAATTATATAGATAATAGTGGACTATTTATAAATACAACTAGTATAGTTGACTATTGTGAACAAAATTAATTATATAAATTATTATATTTGTGAGTATAGTTAACTATGCAAATCTATATAGCTAACTATATTTAAATATATTTATTTATATATCTAACTATATACTCCTTATGTTAATTATATAGATAATAATGGATTATTCATAAATATAATAAGTATAGTTGACTATTTGTGAATAAAATCAACTATAAAGATAATAAGTATGTTTAGCTACATATGTATACATATATATATATATAATTAATAAAAATAATATTCTAAACGTTTTTATTTTCTTAATAATGCAAAAAAAAAAAGATGATTATTTATTTTTAATCATTTGGTTAAACATTAAAGAGAAATAAATTGATATGGTAAAAATAATGTATTAAATGAAATAATAATGAAAATGAGTTATGAGACCACTTACCATAAATACATTAAGGGTAAAATCGGAAACTTATACAATTCACATGTTAGTTTTTATATTTCATTTTAGGTGATGTTAGATAACTAAATATAAGACTAATATGTAATATAGAGCCTAATTTCCCTACTTTTTTTGTAATTATGTAAAAACCTTTAAAATGATATAAAATTTAACGTTAAAAAAAAAAATCAAACTTTGGTATTGGTTAAAACTTAAAAAGTAAATGAACTAACGAAAAACAAATACATTCAAAATGCATTGCAAAGCACCACACAACTTTCCAGACCTCAAATGCACACAACTTTATAGTATACATAGAATAACAACAAAAATAGAAAAATGATTGTCAATAGCTAAAATGTGGGCCCTAAGAGAGCATGATAATTGCATTGCTTGTATTTTTCTCATACGCAGGGATTATGCCATTCACCCACCACTACCATGGTCCATTCACATGTGATTCCACCAAAATCCACGAGCGTTTCTTTTCACCCGAAAGTGAAACTAAAGTTCTTGTAATATTTAGTTTGCACTTTTAAATTATTTAGAGCAATACGCCTGATGAGTTTTGTCGTACTGAAAATCGAGAAGAGAATAACAATCATGTACCAACCATCGACAGATTTTCTTAAGTATTTTTCCTAATAACTTTATCTTCATTACCAATCATGATAATATTTCGAATCAATAATTTCTAAATCATAATATATTCTCGTCTAACTCACACATATTCTGCTTCTCACCATCTTAAGTAGATTTGCTAGTTCAAGTTTCTAAAATAACACAATCGACTTGTTCACTACTCTCTCTCTTTCTCTTTCTCAAAAAAAAAGCTATGAAGCTAGAGAACCAAAGTTCATTATCTTCTTGCAAGATCCATCCAATAGAGTTTACTGAAGGTGTATGCCCTCTTTGTCTCAACGAAAGGCTTCTTGTTTTGGCTTCTCTACAAAGATTAAGTCCTTCATTTCCTTTGCCTTCTTACCACACCATCAAAGAATCGAAAAAATTTATTCGAAATTCTTCTAAAAAGAAAAACATCAGACTCTTCTCCTTCTTTGGCTTCTTCGAACTGCGACACCACAAGTCTAAATACCAAACCACTTCCACCATCAGTCCAGAAGGTACCATCTAGATCAACAAGTCTAATAATAGTGTCTTTATATTGTTGTGACACTATAATTAATTACGCTAATACACACACACACATAAAAAAAAATTGGTGTCCTAATGAATTTTATAAATATTTATAGATTCATTCATTTCTATCAAATTCGAAGAAAATGGAGAAACTTCATGGGAAAAGGGAGAAGCAAGGTTTGAGCTTGAACACTGCAAGGCTTCACAGGATCATCATGTAATGGTCCACACGAAGAAGAAGGAACTTACTGCTCATCCCACGCAACGTCCGCTGCTGACGTGGAGGAAACGGATTAGCCGACTTGTACACGTCATCAGCTTCAGAAGCGGTCTAACTCATGCCACGTATCTGCCAAAGTCAAAGATGATGATGACTTGAGTAGAAAATCCCCAAAATTAGTTACTTTTCAACTTTACAACCATCTTTTGTATAAATATTTTTTTGTTCTCTTACGATATTATTGGCTTTTCGCTAATACATGCCAATTTCATTATGACTGTGTTTAGTTTAATTATGATATTTTGGTCGAGTTTGGGTACTGATCTATATTTTTACTGAACACAAATGGTGGTCTCCCAATGCTTAGAGCATGATTATTGGTAGAACATTCATAGAGTTTTTGGTTATTGATCCCAAACTCCCAGTGATTGTCTGTTGGCACTCTAGATCTCGAATTTAACTTAAGACTTATTACACACATGATTTAATTTTTTTATCAGGTAACTATAAGTATAGTAAAATATTAATTTAAGAATCAACAAATATAATTCTTTTTAATTACCAATTTAGCAATCCAATATATCTTCAAAGATTCAAAACAAATGTTGTAACTAGACTACATCAATTAGGTTATAGCCAAACCAGGCCGCCTAAAACAATATATATATATATATATATATATATATATGACATGAGGAAATCAATACACTAAACGAGCCTTTTTTTTCAATTTTGATGCATTAAAATTAGTAAGATATTATGATGTTTAGAGCACCAATTCTTTATCCCAAGGCCGGGCATGCTGATAGCTAAGACATTGTAGGTAATCATACATTATAGAACATCAACATATACATACGTTGTGGTGGATTCCCTCTTTGGTTAAGAGAGATCTTTGACGAGGACCGAAATTTTACCTCTGCATAAGGTTTCTATTGTTATGTTGGTGTTTACAGATTATTCCCTCTCGGTTTCTGTTTGTGATGGGAAAAAGAAATTCTATTGTTGATTTTTATTACTTGATAAAATAACCAGTGAAAGAAAAAACTCATTTTTATACGGAGATTGCTAGTTTGTACACGAGATTGTAAAGTAGCCATGCAGTCCAAATACCAAATGGTGCACATGTGAACGGCCAGATCGTAATTTGTCGTGTAGGCGTCTTTACACAAATATACATGTATATTTTTATACAGAAACTTTTAGTTTTTTCTTCTTTCTTTATTGTTAAGCAGAATACATGTTATTAGCTAGATCATTGTCTTGGGCATTTCGTCCTTCACATGGATGCATTATTTGTATGAATATATAGACGACCGTTTACTAGCGTATAATACAATTATCATTTTGACTGTCAAATATTTGACTACTCTGCTGCATGTTTATATAAAAATATATAATGATGTTGTTTGTTTGTTATCGTTAACCATAATTGTGATATCTGATGATCAGATTAGATACATATAACATATAAGCTAAAAAATAATAACAGTGGTATCCAAACTTCCACCTGAATCCAAGAGACACTTAAGTGAATATGATTGAAATCGAAGTTGGTTCATGTTGCCGCCATCTTTGATTATTCCAAATTATTGTTAGGCTAAATTAGTGATATGTAATATATATATATATATTTGGGTTAGAAGCCTGAGCTATCAAATTTAAAATTTGCAGTATAACCAAGATAAATGGAATGCATGAAAACTCCCTAAAGTATAAGTTTTTTCTTTCTCGTTGAGTGACAAGGGGACAAATCGTGGAGGTCACCATCACTAAGTTTAATCAAGATTTAGGACAAGTTTATGGGCCTAAAGCAAACAAAATTGCCATTAACAAATATTTTAGGTCTCAATTGTTTGTTTGTAAGTTTTGGGGTTCGAACTTGGTGCCTAAAATGTGTATAAAACAGGTTCAACGACTATACCACTTTTCATACTTGCTAATATATTTTGCTGACTAAAAAGAGTTGGGTTTTAGCAAGGGTTGATCCTAACATTTTTCTTTGATTATGTGCAGAGAAGTCAATTTAGAGGGCTTTGCCCGTGCCAAACCGCAGCGGGGATGTCACTAGTATGAAAATTGAGGGCCAAATATTATCATTCAGCTCTAGTCACCTACTAAATGAGAAACTATATATAATCAGAAAATTTCAAATTAAAACAAAAGGATTTTTAGATATTACAACAGTTTTAGCTGTCAATTTCCTTTCGTCTCAACATGAAGGTGGATTCACAATCTACTAACTTGAGGTACATGAGAGTTTAGTCTTCTTCACCTTCATCAGTGACGAATTTTCCATTACCAGGATTAATGGCAGCAATGAAGAAGAAAGCAACGTTTAAGAGGACGAGTGGTTCGATCTCGTTGATGGGAATACCGGTCTCAATGTTGAGTTGAGCCAATGCTCCTTTTCCAGTTATAATCTCTCCTATCAATGAGAATGCTATTCCCAACTGTGCCAACCTTCCTACGAATAACTCGTTCGACTTTGTGAACCCGAACAACGGACCTTCACAAAACCAAACAACAAAACATATCTATAGAGTTAACATTAATTAAAACAATAAATTAGACTACATAACTCTCAGTAATGTCACATTTGTATCTCTGGATAACGATAAATCATCATAGAGTAGATTTGAACACTTTACTTGATCCAAAAACTAGTTAAGGCCATTTCAGTTCTACACGTTAAGTGTTTGTTTACCTTAGTGTCCACCTACTTTCAAAGTAGGCAGACTCCATGGCAAATAATTTACAACAAATATAACTCTTAACATATTTGGAGGCCCTATGCATATTAGATTAGCCCTAAGTCGTGTCTCCTACAACTAGATATTAGGACATGTGCATTAGAGACTTTTAGCATAAGTGTCTAAGATCCAGTACTGGATCTTTTTTCCGGGTTTTAGACACTCAAGTGTCTAAAATTTAATATATTTAATTCTAAAAAGTTTTTAGACACTTATGTTAAAAGTCTCCAATGCACATGCGCTAATATCCTAAACATTAGTTGTTCGGACCAATGCCATTGCAACAAAGACAGAAATGGACCTTGTTCTTTGAGACCAAGGGCAGAGCGGACGCCCTTGCCGGGAGGAATGACGGCTTTATCGAGTCCGGTGGGAGGAACAGGATCGTCAACGAATTTGCCTCTGTCTCCAAGAGCTCCAATGGCACCCAACAAAGTGAACAAGATGAAGAAGAGAAGCAATGGCTCTGCTTCGTAAATCGGTATTCCTGTCTCTAGATTCAACTGAGCTAATATCCCTTTTCCAGTCAACGCCTCACCCAATAACGAGGCCTATTCATGAACTCAACATTCACATCAAAGAGGGACAAAAGTGCGTCTGAGAGCGAGAGAGAGGGGACTTACAGCGAAACCGATCATAGCGACACGACCAACGAAGAGCTCGTTCTGCTTCGTGAAGCCTATCCCACCGGACGTTCCAAAGATGCCGTCCTCTACCTTTGACTTCGACTTCGACTTCTCAACCTAAAATGTATATAACAACCTTAACGTTATCACCAAGGAACGACAGATGGTGCTTGAGGGACAAGTAAAGAAGTATGCAAAAAACCTTTTTGGAGGGAGGAGCTTTGGTTTTGGATTTGAAGAGAGCGAGAGGAACAAATGATGATGGTCTCCGAGTTGGTAGAGCGGTCGAGGAGTTTCCGGAGAGGAAGAGATGGTGAACTTTGGGCTGAGCCAGAGGGTTTTTGTTCCTCAAGAATTGGCCGGCTGAGACGCCGGAAGTAAGGAGCATGGTTTGAGCCATAAGAGAGCTGTTTTGTGTTTGTGTTTCTGCTGCTACGTCTGAGGATGAGGGAAATGATCAATGTGGTGTGTGGGAGTGAAGAGATTAAGAGATATCATGGAAATCTGTTGATGGGCTTACATTGTGTCCACGTCTCCCTATTGTCCTCCCTTTACTCTCCTTGTTGAGATAATGTTTTTGTGGAGAAAAATAAATAACTCTTCTTTCTATACTATTAACACTTTTAGAGATTATATTTTTTTGTATTTTTTTTGCGTGAATAGACAATGATTTATGGTTGGCCAGAAACAATAAAAAAAACAATAGAGCATTAAAGAACCATTAAAAACGGACAAAATAATGTACACCGTTGGAGCTTTTGTTTATTGAAAAAACAGTAGGATTTGGTCTTCTTGTTGTCAGAGAATCATATTTTTGAGCTAAAACAGGTTTACCATTCTTCCTTTTTCGGGTTAGCTCTCAACGTTTGTTCCTCATCTCTGAAGATGCAAGACCAAAAGTAGTCATGTACCAGAAGGACTACTGTACCAGTTGGAGTACAAACGGAGCTGAATCACGTAGCAAGGATTTAGACTTTTTGGAGTTGGGCCGTGCCTAGGTTTAGGTGTGTAGCCATCATGAAGTGGAGCTGAGTGACGGCCAAGGATCTTTACGTGAAGAAAAAAGAAACGTAAAGATCCAAGAGAGATTTAAGGAAGATTTGGAAAGATACAAGATCTTAACCAAATTGGGAATATTCCTATTGGTTTATATAGGACGTTAGCTGCGGTTTGTGCAGGCTAACACAATAGAAGATTACAAGCTTTAGCAAAGGGGTTTATGGTTAGAAAACAATATCTTAGATCTAAGGGTTAAAGGGTAGTTATGTGTTCTAAAATCGTGTGTGATCTTTGAACTACAAAGACTAGGATTGACGAGAACGATAGGAAACGTGTAAGTTCATCTTATCGTATCAATCTAGTGAAGTTTTGATAAAAAAAAAAACCCAAGTGTATTGTATTCTTGAGCTGTAGCAGTATCTGTACCAGTAGCTGATACATCTACATTTGGTATCAAAGCGGGCGTTTGTCTGCAACAGTACGGGCGAGATCCTGAGGAAGAGATGGAAAGCTACCAAAATCTACTCTACAGCACGAAGGTGATTCTGGATGACAACAATTACGGTTTTTGGAAATCAAGGATGAGATCCATCATCGGAGGCATTGATGTACTTGCTTTGAGAGCTGTTCTAGTTCAGTGGGAAGCTCATACTGTAGTTGATGCAGAAGGAGTTAGATCTCTCAAACCAGAGGAAGATTGAACTGAGACAGAGATGAAGAAGGCCAAGTACAACTCCAATGCTCTCTCTGCGATTCACTGTAACGTTACAATGAAAACCTATAAACTGATTCAAGGCTGTGAGACAGCTAAGGAAGCATGGGATATGCTACAGACACACTTTGAAGGAACCAAAAAGATTCAAAACTCAAGAAAAGACATGCTAGCATTCCGATTTGAAAACCTAAAGATGGAGGAGCATGAGACCATAATTGAGTTTGCTGCTAAACTAAAATCTCTTGCTCAAGAGGCTGCTACTCTTGGAAAAAAGTATAAAGAGAAGAAGTTGGTCAAGAAATTCCTCCGTTATCTTCCCCCAAAGTTCATGGCCTACAAATCGGCAATCAGTGTCTCTCTAAACACAGAAGAGATAAGCTTTGGTGAAATCGTTGGCATGCTGCTTCAGCATGAGACAGAGCTGGATGGTGTTGCATCAGAGACCAAAAAGATGAAGAACCTTGCACTGACCTCGGGGGCAAAGCAAGAGACTGAACCAGAAGATGAAGCTGATACAGTGGGACTCCTGGTACGACGGTTTGATAGAGCTATAAGACGTGTAGAGCATGGTCAGGGTTCAAGGAGATTCAGTGGGGTTGAAAGACAACCGGAGAATGAGAAGACTGATCGAAAGAATGAAGTTTAGTGCTTTGAATGCAAGGGTTTTGGCCACTTCAAAACTGACTGTTTTACAGTGAAACTGCGTGAGTTTAAGTGTTCAGGATGCAAAGGTACAAGATATACTCAACAAGAGTGCACCTTTGAGCCACGGTGCAAGAATAAACGATCAATGATGGCTGATGATAAATCAAATGAGACAAGCGATGATGAAGGCATGTTGAACAACTTCGTCACGTTTATTGGGATAGTTGAAGTGGATGAGATGCTGTCTGAGTCAGAATCTGAAGGAGAACATGATGATGAGCTATTATCAAGTTACAGAGACATTCGAGACACTCTTATTCGTCTCAATCACGAGAATGCATGTCTGATGAAAGAAAAAAAACGTCTTGAGGAACTACTTCAAGATGTTCAGGTTGAACTAGATGCTGAGAAGAAGCTAGTACAAGGAGGTCTGATTCTGATAAAGAGAAACTAGCTCTCGCAACCAAAGCTGCACGACTGGAAAAGGAACTGTATGATGAATAGCAAACATCAGCTCAACTTCAAGCTCTGTTGGATCTTCAGTACAGGAAGATTCACATGTTCGCTGATACATAACAACTTGATAATATTCTGTCTTATGGCCGCACAGAAAAGACACACAGAGGCCTGGGTTACAATGGAAGGATTGATTCAGAGAGTGGAGGTGTTAAGTTCGTATCAGCAGGATACACTAGTACATCTGAGCCTAAAACTGTAAGTGGTACAGTTCAGAAGAAAGGATATTATTTCTGTGGAAGAATTGGTCACATCAAGAGGTACTATTACAAGTTCTGGGAAAGGGTAAGACGCCTGAGACAGCAAGGGAAGTACACGTGGAATCATTTTTAAAATCAAATATGGGTCAAGAAATCGGATCTACAGTTCACTGGTACAAGGCGTGCATCAGTCAGCTCAGGCACAATAGAACTCTATTGTAACATGGCATCTGTCTCAGGAGTACAAGAAGATACATGCCCCTGGTACTTTGACAACGATAGTTCAAGACACATGACGGGTACTTTGGACAACCTTCAAAATATTCAGAAGGTAAAAGGAGGAAATGTCACTTTTGGAGATGGAAGTCGTGGTGCTATTCAAGGGAAAGGAAACACCGATGACACAGGACTACCACAGCTAACAAACATGTACTTTGTACAAGGGTTGAAAGCAAACTTGATCAGTGTGAGTCAATTGTGTGACAAGGTCTAACCGTTGTTTTACGAGTGTTGATTGTAAGGCGATTGATAAAGATGGCTTCACAGTGTTGAATGGAGTTCGGTCTGGCAACAGTTGCTACATGTGGGAAGAAAAGATCAACTAGTACAGTTCATAAGATAATCAACCTTCCGTGTCACAACCAGGCCATCACTCGGACAGTGATACAGAAGTTCATGGTACAGAGACAGACAAGGGAACTGACACACAAGAGCTAACAGAAGCAGCTGATCTGTTTGGTACAGATGAACACATGGAGTCTTATCCACCGAGTGTTTTACATGACGTGCATCGGAATCATTTGTCATCAGATTTCAATAGAGCTGCGAATAAGGGGCAAAAAGCGAAAGGAATCAGAAAGGCCTATAATGAGATGGTTCGGCGTGGTTGCTCTGTATCAGTCTTAGAACTGAGGACACATGTTAAAGCCATGGAATAAGAGCTGGAACAGCTTGAAAGAAACAAAGTCTGGGAACTTGTACCAAGATCTGAAGGAGTAATGTCGTGGGTACTAAGTGGATTTTCAAGAACAAAATTGATGAAAATGGTGCAGTGGTTCACAACAAAGTAAGATTGGTTACTCAAGGATACTCTCAAAGTGAAGAAGTTGACTTTAAGGAGATGTTTGCACCTGTAGCAAGACTTGAACCCATTCGGTTGTGTCTAGGGGACTCTGGAACACTGTTGGTTCACTACGATAATAAGAGTGCTATAAGTATCTCAAAGAATCCAGTACAACACTCAAGGACAAAGTACATCGACATTCGGTACCATTTTATCCAAAAATTAGTGGAGGAGAAACAGGTAGTGGTTGAACACATTATCACTGATTTACAACTGGCCGATATATTCACAAAACCTATGGACTTTAACCGTTTTGTCACTTTAAGAAATTCAATTGGTATTTATGGAATTTGATGTGTTTGTCGAGTGTGCAGAATTGACACAGGTACTGACTCATGATGCGTATACGTTTGGATTTTGGAGTCAGAAAAACTTGTGAGAAAGAGGTACCCATCATGTCGTCTCATCTTGTCATCGACACAAGCTTCACCGAGCAAAACAATTTTTTTTAAAAAAAAAGGTACACGTTGTATTACTTTTGCTCATGCAACCTGTACGAGTCAATCGGTTTTATAAACAAAGTGGTATAAGCTGTATTTCTTTTGCTCAGCAGTCTTGTACCATAAAAATTTTCTAAGCTTTCAATATGTAAGTGAGGGTTTCTATGACGGTTTAAACTGTATTACTTTTGCTCAGACAGTATGATACTTGAGGACCCAATGATCATTAGCTCTTCGAGTGAACATAGGTTGAAAACCGACTCAAGGGGATATAAAGACATGATGGTGTGAAAGCTAATCCCTTGAGTCATTGACGGCCAGATGGTATAATCCGTACAAGCGAAAAACGTGTTTCTGGATCTGGTACAATGTTGGTTCATACAACATAGGATTGGTGGAAAAGGTATAATTTTAATTTGAATAAAATGTTTTTCAAGGGCCAGTTGTTAAAAATTGAAATGTGGGCACCATTTTCTGATAATTCCCATTTGATTTTGGGTAAATGTGGTTGTGGTTGAGCTAAACTCCAAGAACTGTACTACTGATGGTTGTGTTTAAGTAAATGTGCAGTGAATCACAGTGAACTGGAACTCCTGTTTCGGAAAAGGACTCTGTATCACAGTGAATCGACAAGAGAAGAGAAGAATTTTTCAAGTGTTGCAAATGGACCGAACTCAGTCTCTAGAAGTGGTGCTGACCCAGCTTAGGAAGTTGAAGAACCAGAACTTGGAGCAACTCCTGCTCTTGAGCGGATATCAAGCAAAAGGATTAAGAGAGAAGCATTTCTAGTGTCTGCCAAGTCATATGTACCTGTTCAGTCTCAAACATCTGCTACAGCACAACCTGTATCTACTCCTGTATCAGGATATTACACAGTCATGAGTCTTGGCAACATTTGGATTCCATCTACTCCAAGAGTTATTCCAAATGATGGATCTGAATCACAAGTTGAATCTAACATGAATCATAAGGTGATTTGAGTCATAAAGTGAATCAGACAAGCTAAAGGACATGGAAATTTGTTCAGCCATCGTACTACAAGACACAATGAGTTGTACTTCTGAATATAAAGGTCATGGTTCTTTTCCCTATGTACTAACTAAATTTGTTTTTAACTTGTGTGTTCACAAGCTGGGGGAGAAAAATAGATGTCTTGATTTATGGGGGAGTATGACCGAATGAGATGTCTTGATTTGTGGGGGAGTATGACTGGATCATGGTTCGTTATGTTGTGTTGATCTTGATTAGAGATTCGGTCACTAGTGATAGGATTCTGGGGGAGTTAGGAGATGAGGTTATAATGGAGAATGGTTGATCTTGAGAACTCTATAACTCTGTATGAACCATGTAATATACAGTCCTGTTTAGAATCCTATTTGTTGCTGGTTACTTGTGTTGTTATGTGTACGTGTTTCAGGTGCTTGTGCTTGTGAGACACACAAAGCTAAAAAGGGGGAGATTGAAGATGCAAGACCAAAAGGAGTCATGTACCAGAAGGACTACTGTACCAGTTGGAGTACAAACGGAGCTGAATCACGTAGCAAGGATTTTTAGATTACTTTAGTTGCAAATTGGTTCATACCAAGCAGTTTTAGATTGTTCGTTGAACTGTGTTTTACTATGTGCAAAGTTGTACACTCAAATAAGATTATGTGATATTTTTAGGGCAATTCTCAAAAATACCACCAAAAAATGTTTTTTTCCAAAAATATCACCATTTTTCAAAAGTTCCAAAAATACTATTTTTTTCAAAAATTCCAAAAATACCACAAAATTAAAATTAACTTTAAATATTCAAAACTAAAACCCTAAACCCCAAATCTAAATCCTACGCCTAAAACTATACCTTAATTGTACAATAATTAATCCAAAACCCAAAAATTTAAATTCTAAGCTCTTGAAAAACAATTTTGGAGGTTGTGGTATTTTTGAAACTTTTAAAAATTAATGGTATTTTTGGAATTTTTAGTAGTATTTATGGAACTTTTGAAAATTGGTGGTATTTTTGAAAAAAAAACTTTTTTTGGTGGTATTTTAGGGAATTTCTCTATCTTTTATGAAAATTACATTTTTTTAAATGTGTATAAATTGGAATCTCCACATTTTAAACATAAAAAGTACAACCATACGCAATATATACTAAAAAGCTGTAAGAAGTTGTGGTAAGAAAAAACGGGTACCAAAAAATGATAACCTTTGTGTGGTAATACTTTTGATGTCATTTTGTAACTGATAATAAAAATATGGCACTTCGTACCGCAGCGACACGAAGTGATGATCAATCATACTCATGGAGAATTACATGTCACTTCCCACAACAATCCAAAAGAAAAATAAGTATTGTTGTAAAAACGTGTCAACACGAACATCTTACGTTATGACACAACACAAGCGGGTTTGAGCATTTTTCTTATGGGCTTTGATTTACTTTCTAACTTGCTATGGACAACATTGTGATCATAGACCATAATATTCAAACACAATACTGGGCCACTTTTTAATTTTTTTCATATAAGAAAGTACAAACTAAAAGCTAGGCTTTAGAGGTTGGTTACGCAATGGTGCTGTTCTCCTCACTAGGAATTGGCTTGTACAGTTTTCTTCTTAAGTTATCTTTTAACCGCGAGAAATCTAATATGTTTTCAAGTGTTTTATAACATATTTTTCTTTGTTTGCTATTAATTTATTATGTTTCTAAGAAATGTTTTCAAATTTTGGTCCCAACCATAAATGGATTAAAACCACCGTGATTCCCTTTCCTTCAAAGTATTTTTGTCTTAGTCGGTTTTGATCTTTCGAAAACGCTTTACAAGCGTAGACAAAAACTTTTAATGATCGAGACTTGATCAAGGATTTTTTATTTACTGACCGTGAGTGGTTGGAAGTCTCTAAGGTTAAGCATAAAGGAGAAAAGTATGTTTGATCAAAATACAACTCGGTTCTTCAAAATGCTTTTAACATGAAACTTGTTCAAAACGTATTTAGACTTAAAATGTGCAAATAATTGGCTAGAGCGACCACTAGATTAAGAAAATGTTTCTTCGGAATGATAATGCCTTGCTTGATTTTGTCAATAAATTTTGAAATTTTGTATTGATGTCTACTTTCTCTGGAGTCACGAACTTAACTGGTTTCGACAATCTAAAAAAATTCAGTTTTGTTATCGATTTTTTTTGTTTCTATGGTTCATCTAATCCAATCACTTAGTTACCTTTTTTTTTATTAGGGATCTTATATGGTTTGGTGTTTCCTTGAATTTAGTTTCATAAAACAAACATGATGTCTAACATTTTCAATATAAGAAAGGGATTTTTGTAAGTGTGAAGACTAGACAACCAACCATTCTTATGACTTGTCTTGGAATTTGCAAGTTTTACATTCGTTTGTATTTATTGTTAAAATCAATGTTGAACTATAGATATTCTTGTATACAGTATAGAATTTAGGTCTAACCTGTTTTTATTATATATTATAGGATTTGTTGAGATTTTTTTGGACAAATAGAATGAAATGATAAAATTTTCATATCAAGACGAAACCAAGACTAGCTAGGTGAATTGCTCGAGTGGGTGATGCATATAAGGCGACTGGTCTTCATGTCTCC
Source organism: Draba incana (assembly GCA_963576765.1). Lineage (NCBI taxonomy): Eukaryota > Viridiplantae > Streptophyta > Magnoliopsida > Brassicales > Brassicaceae > Draba > Draba incana. Next base: position 25,605,886 of record OY755212.1, on the reverse strand, counting down.
CTCAAAAATTTGGTGCATGGTCCGGATGAATAACACTAACCTTTGTACGTTCTTCTCCTCTTCGTTGACTAGAACTGCCCTAACCTATGATTTCACAAGGATCAAGTGTGTGGCCCGAGCTTATGCCTCTTTTGGTGTATATGCCCTTCCCACCAAATTAATTCTCAACCGATTTTGGATGTATTTTTGGCTAAAAACTTTTACACTTTATCTCATTCATCCTTGCGAGAATTTGGATCCAAGAACACGTACTTTCACATTTTTGCAGTTTTATGCTCTAATCACTTGATTTTGAGAGATTTTTAGACCGTGACAATACGAAGATGTGGTGGAACGGGAAGAGGTGTCACGGATTTAGACTTAATTCCTTTTCATCATGGGCATGATATCAAGAAAACCCGTAAGACATTCAAGATCTTCTCACACGTTTTTGAATACTTCTTTGCTCACTTTGCACAACATCCAAAATTCATATTTTTTTTAATATTAGTTTTTGTGTTTCAAAGGTTTGTAGTGTAATTATTGGTCTCTAAGAAATTGATGATCACTACTACGACGTGCACAAGTTAGAGTGATTGTTGGGTTAAAACTTGAGCATATCTCTTCTTTTTTTTTGATCGAAACTTGAGCATATCATATCTACGATTTAAGACGTCAATTTGGTATGCGATTGATTATGTTCATATCTCTTAATTTTTGTTTCCTCTGATTTTACAGTTTTAGGATATCATTATCTTTGATGATGAGACAGTTCTGGTTTAAGTGTAAGTTAGAATTAATTGTTGTAGTTGTCTAATCTCTTAACTGCTGATCAAATCAACTTACCATGTAATTATTTTTTTTTTTTTAATTTTGTATAGTAAGACGATTAAAAATAAAGTTTGTGTATGTATACAAAGAATTTGAAATTTAGATGGTTCTGCTCATAGAATGTGATGGACTATAGATCGAACTGCTCTTGAAAATTGAATATGATTCGACCAATTGGGAAAAAAAACATTGAAAATCTATCTTCTGTTCAAATATTTTTGTCCAACGGAAACACAATGGGAGTGTGATATGAATTTACATTTTTGTAAAGACAAATGTACGTATGTTTTGGGAGGAAAAAAGGGTTTTTGACCACAACAAAAGAAACTAGTGATGGAAAACCAAACCGGAAAAACGACAGAACAATAAAAAGGTGTAAGAATTGAGAAGAGAAAATGGCTTTTTCAGTCCTACACTATTGCCATCGTGCGAATTTGGACATGGACTTATTAACTTGACTAAATCTAACCTGAACCAAACTAATTTTCAAATATTAAACCTGAACTAGCAAGCGTCCATCTAATTTGGACTTTGACTTGTTGACCGTTAACGGAACAATGTCTAGGACGACGGCGCAGTGATTAGGACGACGGTTGTTGATACGTGGACAAGCCATTGTGTTCTGTGACCAAAACGACGTTGTCTCATCTAATTAAAACGACGTCGTTTTATGAATTTGGGCTAAAATAAAATTGAAATTCCTAAATCGAATCTATCCGTTAGAAATTTTCTCTTCTTCTTCTCTTCTTCTCGACAAAACCTAAAATTCTCTGTTCTTGAGTCCTCTTTTCTAGTTCTGTAAACACGAAACAAATCTACACATCAAATCCTCTTTTCTTCTCTATTTTCTTTCTTGATATTGTAGAAGCTTGGTCTTCGAAAATGGCTGAGTTGCGCAGAGGCTTCCCGAAGACATGTAGATGCGGTGAAGCGGTAGTGATGAGAACGTCTAGGACGGCTAGAAATCCTGGAAGACTCTTCCATGCCTGTCCAAATGGATCAGAGGATGTATTGATTTGTATTCTCTGAAATAAATAATATTTGTTAAAAATGTGTATTGATTTGTGTAAACAATGGTTTGATGTGTAAATTGGATAATTGATTTTGCAGAATAAATGGTTTCATGTGTTTAAGTGGACTGATGAGTGTATGGTAGAAGAACTAGAGTATTTGGTAGAAAGAGTAGATGATATTGAAGAAGCTTCTATTAAGCTACACAAGTCAGTGGGAGCTTGTGAATCAGAGATCGAAACTCTAGAAATGGAGACGAAAACTTGTGAGACTGTAGTTGGAAAGGAACTTCGAGATTGCAAAATGGAGATACAAAGTTTGAACAACATGATCGTGTGCATGGTTGTGATGTTTCTCTTCTATTTGTTTGTGCTTTGATATTATCTAGCTCAGGTTCTGGAAATCTTGTTGTTTGTACTTGTATGTGGAACTGGAACTTGTTTGTGTACTTGTATGTGGAACTTGTTTGTGTTCAGACAAGTCATAACCAAATTCATACAAAGTTCTTATACAAGCTTCAGATAATAGAGATTAAGAAAAGAAGACATGTTTATTGGCTTTGACTCATTGGTTGGCTTTGACTCATTGGTTGACTTTGGCTCATTGACTGACTTAGTTCACCATCTTTATCTTATCTTCTCTTAGACTTCTTCTTTGGCCTATTAGGGTTGTTTAGTGGCTCTTTACACTTCAAGATATTGTGTCGTGCCCCTCCACAGTTTCCACAATGCATAACTCGGAATGTCCTTAGAACCTTTTTCTTCTTTGTTGGTGACTCATGTCTTGGTTTCTTCCTCTTTGGCTTTGGTTTTCTCCCTCTCCTTACCTCAATTTCATCAAGTAAGCTTGGTGGTGGCAATATCTTTGAACCATCTTTTTTCCAAAAGAAAGAGGTGTTCACGGGCTCAATAGAAGACCTATAAATTAACTCCCATCTTGAAGTAAGGTAGCAATTGTTCATGTAGTCTTCAACATTAAGCTTCTTCTCTGCAATAACTCTCAAAGCATGATGACAAGGGATTCCACTCATTTGCCACCTACGACATACACATGTCCTGTCTACCATATTAACACTATGACCTCTACCACACTCAAGAACCTCAAACCTACCATCAGATCCACGAACCAGTTTACAATACTTCAGCCTCTTATGTTCATCCTCCACCATCTCACCTGCTCTGATAGTGAAAATCCAACTATGCTTCACTACTTTCTTATACCTCAAAGCAATACAGTTCATAGTTCCTCTCCATATAGTCTCCAACATCTCTACCATAGGCATGTACCTTGAAGGATCAATGGCATTGTTGTATGATTCTGAAATGTTGTTGTGAACATCTATACAACAAGTTGTTTCTTTGAAGTAGGCCAAGCTGCAATTCTTTGGATTCCTTTGCAATATAGCTTCATGGATATTCACATCGTAGTCTTTGACAACATCCATATTAGCTTCATACTCTGGTAGTGTGTAACTTTCTGCTACTCTCCAGAAAAACTTCTTTAAATCACTTTGGTTTGGAAATTGTTTCTTCAAATTCCCATAAATGTGTCTTGCACACATCCTGTGCTCTACTCTTGGTAGCTCAATTTCCATTGTATTCAACAAACCCTACAAGACAAGCACCATAATGTAAAGACACATATGAAAACATGTTATAAAAAACCTCTGAAATCAAACTAGTTATTACCTTTTGTCTGTCTGATATTATGGTTATCCCATAACCATCCTCTAGATTTAAATCTTCCTTTAGCTTACTTAGGAACCAAGTCCAGTTATCCTCATTCTCCACATCAACAACAACCCAAGCAATGGGATAAATACCATTGTTTGCGTCTCTACCAACAACTGCCAATAATTGCCCTTTAATGGTGCTTTTCATGAAGCATCCATCTACGCCAAAGATAGGCCGACACCATAGCTTCCATGTCCTTTTCAGTGCTTCAAAACACACATAGAATCTCTGAAAGTATTCATTGCTATCAACAGTAAATGTGTCTAGCTCCACAGTTGAACCAGAGTTAGACCTTGCAAAAACATCACAAGTATTAGTTTATAATCAACCAACAATAGAGTTTTAATAAGAGAACACTAACACTTACCTAAGCAACTCAGTCTTGTAATTTTTCAACCTTGAAAACTGCTCATCATGCTCAGTTTGGATTTGGTACAAGGCCTTTGTCTTAGCCTTTCTACACTGCTCATAGGTTGCAATGAGATTGTACATTTGCTGGATTTGAGTTTGAATCGCCTTTGGTCTAAAATCAGGATCACACCTAAAATCATCTAGAAGCAGCTTTGCAATCACACCATCCTTTAGTATTTTGCTATATCCATTGGGTGTGCAGCTATGCTCATCCTCAAAAGTCTTCACCATCCACTTTGATACTGACTTTTCATACGAGCAATATATCCTCCATTGACAACCATCTATATTACATACAACTGAATTCTTTACTTTTCCCGTCTTAGACATCTTAATATTCCAGCCTTCTTTGAGCACATAATCAACTACAACATCTTTAAATTCACTTAAGCTATCAAACACCATACTGAGCTTCAACTCACCACTTCCTTTTTTACACCTAACATATGAAATACCCTCTTCTTCTTCTTCACCATCAGAATTTGGAGGTGTATTATGTTGGTCAATACTCTCCTCTTCATCACCAAAAGCAGCAGCAACATTTTGTTCAACTCTCAAATCCTCTTCACAAAGCTCAGAAGTTTGTATATCATCGGTTGGATGCTCTCTTCTATCTACCACAAACAAATCTATAAACCCTGTCCACCTAGCAGCTTCACACATCTTAGTAAACTCTACACCACCAGAATCTAAACTCTTCCTATCCTTACCATCTTCGTATGACATCTTGTACCATACATTCTTGTTATATAAACCACCATCCAGCTTATCAAACAGCATCGTCAAAACATCTTCCAGCTTGCATTCCATTTGTAAAACATCACCATTCATGTAAGCAAGCTCAATGGTCATGTTCTTCACCCAATTTCCACCATAGTACACTGTGAACGTTATATCACCATCAAAATTGTGATTGAAACACAAAAAAAACGACATTAGCACTCAAAAACTCAAAATCTTTGTACTCGATATAATGTATATTTGAAATTGGAAATTCAAAAATTACCTCATTTTCGACCAATCTCCATAACCGAACCTTCTTGTCGTTAGCTTTTTCCCTCTTAAATCTTAGATTCTTGACTCAAGAACAGAGAATTTTGGGTTTTGTCGAGAAGAAGAGAAGAAGAAGAGAAAATTTCTATCGGATAGATTCGATTTAGGGATTTCAATTTTATTTTAGCCCTAATTCATAAAACGACCTCGTTTTAATTAGATGAGACGACATCGTTTTGGTCACAGAACACAACGGCTCGTCCACGTGTCAACAACCGTCGTCCTAATCACTGCGCCGTCGTCCTAGTCATTGTTCCGTTAACGGTCAACGAGTCAAAGTCTAAATTAGACGGACGCTTGCTAGTTCAGGTTCAATATTTAAAAATTAGTTTGGTTCAGATTAGATTTAGTCAAGTCAATAAGTCCAGGTCCAAATTCGCACGATGATAATAGTCTAGGACTGAAAAAGCCATTTTCCCGAATTGAGAGGCAAATGATAGATAGAACAAAGATATCTGCGAGAATCCGAGCTGGCAAATCCCTCTTCAGCATCATGTGGATGATGGTACAGCCACGTGTCCATCTCTTACTACACGTGTCATTTTTCCGGAGGCTTTCTCAGATCGCGGGGAAGTCTCTTCTCTTATCAACAAAAAAATCTCAAAACTTTCAATTAAAATAAAATCTCTTTCTCTCTAAATTCATATTTTTTCTAATTTGGCTTTCTTTTTTTATTTTCTTCTTCTCGGCTTCTCCTCACGGTGAGACGCCATGAACGCCGCCGTGTTTACTTCTTCTGCTTTATCTCTTCCTATCTCCTTCTCTAAAACTAGATCATCTAAGCTCTTCACAAAGAAGGTAACTTTACTTCTCTTCTCCTCTTGGGTTCTCGAGTTTCAGTACTGGTTTCTTCCAAATGTCCGGAAAACTCTTAAAGTTTCAAGCTTTTATTAACCAAGTAGAGAATTTAACAAAATCAGTGTCTAATTGTCTTTTTCTGGATTTGGGTTTTGTAATGTTAGTAGAGTTGATGTTTATATGTGTGGCTTAGAAAAATGTCTGATTTTTTGTGTGTGTTAGGGAGTGAAAGGAGAATTTAGGGTTTTTGCTGTGTTTGGGGAGGAAAGTGGATTAGTGGAGAAGAAGAGTCAATGGGGATATTTGTTTGATGTGGAGGATCCTCGAACTAAAGCTCCTCCTTTAAAAGGCAAGTTCTTGGATGTAAATCAAGCTCTTCAAGTTGCTAGATTTGATATTCAGTACTTGGATTGGCGTGCTCGCCATGATTTGCTTACCATCATGCTTCTTCATGATAAGGTTTGATGTCTACATTGATCTCTTTTAAGCTTGTTTCTTGAATTATCATTGGTTTTGTGTTGGCTGTGTTTTGATGTTATGTATGGAATGAATGTATTAATAGGTCGTTGACGTACTTAATCCGCTAGCTCGTGAGTACAAGTCGATCGGTACTGTGAAGAAAGAATTAGCTGGACTGCAGGAAGAACTAGCAAAGGCGCACCAACAGGTTCTCAAGAAACGCTATCCTCTGCGAATGATTAGCTTTTGAATCAAACTTGTTCTAACTCTTAGTCAAAAACAAAAACAGGTTCATATATCCGAAGCGAGGGTTTCAACTGCTTTAGACAAATTAGCTCACATGGAAGAATTGGTTAATGATAGATTGTTACCCGGTAAAGTTGTAACCGCATCAGCTTCTTCTGTCCAGTTAGATAGGGAAAAGACAGACAGGGAAAAGACAAATTTGGGTGCCAAAACATTGAATGTTTCGGGGCCGGTTAAGCCTTATCATCCAGGCTTGAAGAATTTTTGGTATCCTGTTGCTTTCACTGCGGATCTCAAGAGCGATACGATGGTACGTATAGCAATTCTTACTTGACTTGTCTTGTCTGTCTGTCTCCCTTAAGCGTCTGAGATATTCTATTGTTTATGTCTTAAGGTGCCAATTGAGTGTTTTGAGGAACCATGGGTTATCTTTAGGGGAGAAGATGGGAAACCGGGATGTGTACAAAACACGTGTGCGCATAGAGCGTGTCCTCTTCATCTTGGCTCGGTAAACGAGGGGCGTATCCAGTGTCCTTACCATGGTTAGTAGTTTATTCTCTGCATTTGTTAACACAAGTGAAAAAACCACATCCTATATCTTCTTACCAATGTGTGACATTTTAGGATGGGAATACTCGACCGATGGGAAATGTAAGAAGATGCCATCTACGCGGTTACTGAAAGTGAAGATAAAGTCATTGCCTTGTCTTGAAAAAGAAGGCATGATCTGGGTCTGGCCTGGTGATGAACCACCTTCACCTACACTCCCTTCGTTACAACCTCCGTCAGGGTTTGTAATCCATGCCGAGGTAATTCTTTCGTTTCAAGCGTATCTCCAGTCCAGTACGGATGCAGCATTTTCTAATGGTATGGTTTGACAAAATCTCAGATTGTAATGGAACTCCCCGTGGAACACGGTTTGCTTCTAGATAATCTCTTGGATCTTGCGCATGCCCCATTCACTCACACATCCACTTTTGCAAAAGGCTGGAGTGTCCCAAGGTTTGTTTTACTCTCATAGCTCTCTACTTTTTGTTTAGCTGTACTGGTCATGAGACTCTTCTCTGCTTTTTGTAGCTTGGTGAAGTTCTTAACGCCTGCCTCGGGTCTACAAGGATATTGGGATCCGTATCCGATAGATATGGAATTTAAACCGCCTTGCATTGTGCTATCGACTATCGGGATCTCCAAACCCGGGAAACTAGAAGGAAAGAGCACTAAGCAGTGCGCAACACATCTTCATCAACTCCATGTCTGTTTACCGTCTTCTAGAAACAAGACAAGGCTTCTGTACCGAATGTCACTAGACTTTGCTCCAATTTTAAAGAATGTTCCTTTCATGCAATATCTATGGAGACATTTCGCTAATCAGGTAACCAAAAGAAACAAACCATCTCAAAACAATCTCAGTCTTGTTTTCGTATTGATCCGGAATACGGTTTCTATGTTTCCAGGTCTTAAACGAAGATCTGCGGCTGGTTTTAGGACAACAAGAAAGGATGTTGAATGGTGCAAACATATGGAACTTGCCGGTTGCTTATGACAAGCTCGGAGTTCGGTATAGACTATGGAGGAGCGCGATAGATCGTGGCGATGATAAATTACCCTTTTCTAATTAACTCTAATGTGGAAGTTTTGGCTGCCTCACTCACCAGCAACCTCTCCCGAAAAGCACACAGGTTGTTTGTTATCTGGTTCGTCCTCGACGCAGAGAAGCCTGGCCGAGTAACGACGATCTGGAATTGGTGGATTCGTGTTCAAGACGATGAAACAAAGACTTTTGCGTAGATAAAAAAAAAAAAAAAAAAAAATCCATTGTAAATCCAAAAGGAAGATAAATTGTTACACCACTCAGTTGTTCAATTTTCCTCTGTACAGAAATTGAATATGATGTTTTTTTTTTAATAACCTCTAAGTTCGGACCGATACTCTAAATATGAGATGTTTGGAACAAAGAGAAACAGGTCTTGACCATTACATACACTTTAAGTGAGACAAGTACAAATTTCACTGAGCAGAGCCACAAAAGGGGCAGAAACGGAAGTCAGGCTCGACAGCTCGATCGCAGAAGCGACACGTGGCTAGAGCAACCGGAGATGTCGGTGGAGGTAGAGACTGAGGGAAAAACAGATCGCAGTCTTTACAATACATGAGAGGGTGTTTCCCGGGACATTTCCAGACCGGAACGAAGAAGAGCTTCAAGACTTTGTCGTAATCGACTAAGTCGGCTTCAGAGCCGCATCTTATGCATGTTCCGGCGCCGGATTTCAGTACCTGCCTCACCTGTTGGCCTAATCCACCGGCGAAGAAGAAGAACATTTCGTTTGTTCTTATCTGCTTGTAATCTTGTTAAAGGGTTCGCTAAAACCTCGGTTTAAGATTACGTATCATTATCAAGTTACTTCGGCTAAAAGACACGATATAATGTGAATGTGATGCTTGTTCTAGTGGTTTCTAGCAAATGTGAGAACAAAAGTTTTTAATATTTTTTTTACGCCATCAATTGTCGGTTTTAATATTAGACAATCATATTACCCATATCAGTGACACATCATCGATAACATGTGTCAAAAAAAAACTCAAAAATAACTTATCATCAAACGTTAATAATTTTAATTATTTATAAGTTTAATATAAAATATTAAACATTAATATAATAAAATTGAATTTTCTTTTCTTCATCATTCTTTTCTTCGTGATTTGTGTGTGTTCATATTTCGATATTTGTACTAAAGAAATCGACTTTAAATGAGGAGGAAGAACACAACTGTTCATGTTGTATATCTTTCGATATGGTAGTATACCATATTAAACATGTATATACAATCTCATGTAAACAAATATCATCCAATATTCAATTTCTAGGGATTAACTACAGTCGTCGATTTCAGTTGAAGGAAAAATAGGTGATCCAATAAGTTGGGGTTTTGGCATATTTCCGTTGTGGCTATGTAAATTTTTTAGGTTTGAGAAGCTCATTAGATAGGTAATTATTGATATGAAGAAAATCATGGCATATATATACATACACATCATGACAATAATTAACAAACGTTGTTTAGATCATTATTCTTTACGGCAACACAAAAAATACTCTTAAGAAAGATTCTTAAGGTTATATTTGAAAGAACATCAAAAGTTTCAAACCCTCCATAAATATGATATTTGATCTTGTATTGTTTCCTTGTGCGAGATTTAAATATATCTCTATGTAGCTATGTATTACAAATGCTATTTTTATCGATGTTGTAACTCATGAGAAAATGTCTGAATTTTTTTATTTTTTCACTATACAATTTTTAGAAGAAAAACGTGCGCATAACCCTAGTTTCTATAGAAACCTAATGGATATATATATATATATATATATTTTTTTTTTTTGTCATATGAAAATTTTATATCTTCGTAAAATACAAAACTGCCCATAGTGAAAAATGCCTAATAAAGTAAGCCGACGGAACACATATATTTCCAGGGAACTAAACCCAAAAAAGAAAATTTAAAACTAGCCAAAAAAAGTAACAACAAAGTGGAAATATTGTCAAACAACAAAGCAAGAAAAAAATTGGTAAAAGATTGAAATTTAATGGACTAATTTCACCTTCAAAACTATAAATCTCTTGAAAGCGTTAGACAAATCGAAGACCAAAATTTAACGAGCAAATCCAATTATAGCAAAGAAGTATTACCTCTCAGACAAAGGGCTCATAAGTTTCTCTTCTAGCAAGAACGAGTGAAGACAATATCTAGTTCCTCACACTTCTTCATAAAACAACAAAGTGGAAGGAAATACGACAATTCGTTGCCTAAGTAGAAACAAGACCTCGACCAAATCTTAGTGTAGAGACAAAGAGCGATTCTTGATCAAACCGGCTCACGCCACAAATGAGCAGCCCACTGCGACACGAGATTAAACCGAAAAGACCCAAAAAATCTTCATACAGATACGAAGACACGAACAAAACCGAGACCATACAAACTAGTTTTGTTCGATACACCTACTCCAAACCAGTCAAACAAAATCTATTTGTTTAACCATAAGCATCTCGACCTAACCAAACCATTTCAAATATGTGGAATACGATTTGATGACACGCCCTGTCCCCGATCACTTTCATGAGCCCTAGGTCTCGCGCTCTAACTTACAACAAAAGAAGGGGGAAAAGGGGTAAGCAATTCCAGAAAAAATTACTCAGGGAGATCAAGTCTGCCCACATGATCCATATTATACAACAATATAATTTAATGAAACAGATATACTAAGCCTAGAAACAGGCAAGCAACATTCAACCTAACAACTATCCAGATATTAACATAGCATACATCACATACTCATCATCACTCATATCACATTTTATATGCCGAAGCACATATCATATTTTTTGACCGAAGTCCATGAAACAACTTGGGGTTGACCATCACCTCGAAAGGTCGTACACCACCCTTTCTGGCTCGTCAGCCGTTAACGGGCTTCAGCGGGATCGCCATGTCACACGCTCTCAGTCCGGCTAAAAACATCCTAACACATTATATATCATATATTACATATTAACTTATAACATAACATAATCTCAAATTAACATTTCATTCATCACATCAATCACTATTCCTAGACAAAGCATACAGCTCACAAAATCATATCATTCCATAGCATGAATCAACAAATCCCAACCCTCACCATAGCGTTAAAGCATCTGGAAACTCTAAAACTGCACCCTGGATATAATGATTGAAAACAGAGTCTCCAATCTGAGTTTAGGAAATAATTTTTAACATTCCATTATTAAACCTCCTAAAAGCTTTATTCGGTTCGGGCGCCAGACTAAACCAGTTAGACAAAAACGGCTATATCTTCCTACGCGTATCTCAGAACAAAACGCACTCAGTGTCTCTGGAGAGCCAAGACTCGTGGCTTTCCAATGATATCCAGATCAAAACCTAGTTCCTTCAGACTTGTCCAGAAAACGCATGCAAAGTCAAATAATCACACGCTTACTCTGTACAGATCCGCCATAGAAAAACACCAATAACTTTCAGACTACAACTCTGAATGACAAACTTCTTTCGGATATAACTAGATCAAAGAGTTGGCTACTTACCCTTAAAATCTCGTTTCATTGCAACCTGGTTTGGCCATCTGTTTCTCTCCTTCCCCAGAACGGGACAGATTTACCTTATTCACCTTCTTCTCTTACTCATCTCTCATCTTCTTCTCTGGTGGACTCTCCACCACTGGCTCACCGTGGTTCACGCCACCATCATCACCGTCGAAGCCCACTCAAACCGCCTATGTTCCATCTTGACTACACCTTCCTCACATTTTCTCTCCTCTCCTCTTCTCTTCTTTTTTCTTCTCTTCTCCTCACGTCAATCACTCAATCTCTTCTCATCTTTCTTTCTCTTTTCTTCTGATTACAACTATGTTAGATTAGAGTTAATTAGAGCTAGCTAATTACATTAAAGACGGTAAATAAAAAGACAAAGCATAGACAAACCATGGGACCGACGTCAACGCTGACACAACCGCTGCACGCCGGTCCAACCTCCGAATCTAAGTTCGAGAAGCCTCGGGGGCTAGGTTATGTCGAGAGGAGACAAATTTTTTGAGAATTTGATAAAAAAAACATTGAATAATTAAGAGAGAGTGTGAGATGGGGTTCTTTAACGAAATAAAATACCCATGAAAACTCTCCAAACACATGTTCATTCGTAATTGGTCAAATTTTTTTCAAATATTAAAATTTAATTAAATAACGAAATTATATTAAATATCATTGTTGTATAAAAAAATTTAAAACTGTTTTTTCTTCCCATATTAGATATTCCTCCGACGAAGAATTAAGTCAGAATCCAAACTGTAAAATTATTTACGGAAAATTATCAAAATACACCAAAAAAACTTAAATTAAAAATATAGACCACAGCTTTTAATATCAAATATACTAGATGAGAGCGGGTATTTTGTTCAGGGCCGGCCCTGAGTTTCAATGGGCCGCAAGCAAAAATAAAAAATAGGCCGATTTGTCATTAAAATAAAAAAAATTTTAGGAATTGAGGGCCGATTTGTTATAAAAAATATGATGATCGATATGAGGACCGCAAGCATAGGTTTTGTCCGCTTGCCCTCAGGCCCGGCCCTGATTTTGTTACATTTGTTTTTAAAATTATAAATACTAATACATTAATTTCTTTTTTGTATAATAATATATTATTTTATGAAATATGAATCTAGGCTAGACATTTATTTCACAAATTTACATTTTCTCTTGACTTGATTAGGGTTAAAAGTAAAAAATTTGGGTGAGCATTCATAAAGCTGCTTATTATTATTTGTTCTTTAAAGAACAAATCCTTCCTCTCCAATGCCGACAATCCCCTAACTCAGAAACTAATATAAATCTTCTTCTTTTAATAAAATTAGGTGAGAGCCCGCGCATACACGCGGATATTGTTTAATATTAATTTTCCAATATAGAACAAAACTAATTGTGTGTTGGGTCATGACTTAAAAATTTCAATTAGCTAGCTCATATTTTTTTTTAGTCGGAGTAGTTTAATTTGTAATTTTGTTTAGTCAAATTTTAGCTCAAATTTCATACTTGCATTCAATCTCTCTGTATAATAGTAATACGAGTTTTGTACACAAAAATTAAGTGTTTTGTTTCTCAATATCGATGAGATTTTCCAAGTCTCATGATCTCTTTATCAAACAAAATTGGACCATTTTCATCTATTTGACATGCATTTTGAGATTAAGGAAGATGGAAACAATTAATTGCAAATCAGTGGGAGGCATTTTGAGATTAAAGAAGATGAAAACAATTAATCTTAAAATAGATGAATAAAATGAAACTTAAAAGCAAATTAACAACACTAAAAGAGAGAATCCTTATGGTTTATCATTGCGGGAATTTCCCTGCAAGCCTTCTAGTTTTTTATTTGCATCTCTAAGAAGTTTCAATATGTAGTAACACAACAATGTTAAATTTACGAGAAGTTCGATGTTCTTGGTGCAATTTTAGTATACAAATAATCAATTATTGCCTTTGAAATCAATTTCTTCTAAAATAAACGGAGCTTGAATTAAACCTTAGTTCTCCCTGCTTTACCCCTATTTGTTCATGTCTTATATATCTGTTAAATTAGGTAAGCAACTCAGAACAAAAACTCCTCGGGCAAAGACTATTGCCTGCTCTCTCCGAAACAAATATTATTTGAGTTTCAAGAAGACGTTGACGCCGCCGAACCATGTAAACCTGAACCAAAATGCAATTTGTCAACCAAGACTTGTCCATGAGTTATCTACCTTTTCCTTATTCCAAAAAGTGGTGTACAAGAGGATAATGATAATGCTAGAAAAGATTAAATGAATTGACAAATGTTAAGAGCTACCAACTTAAAATCAGATCGATAATTTAAAGCTTCATAGTAAAAAGAGAATAGACTTGATCATTACTACACGTCAAAACTAATACAAATATCAAAGCACCAAGTAAGTGACAGTATAGCAGAAACATACATATACATACCATCTTTAGAATACCACATAATATGTTCATCGTTGGGGATTTTATCACCCACTGACCACTGTCACAACAAATGTTTCGACAGACTTTTGTATTTTATATATATGCGATAAGGTTAGTTGATGCTCTTTGTTATTTAAAATCAGATTTCTCTCTTATTTTTGTAGAACAGCATATCTATCAATTTGATTTGCTTTCATCGTATTGGCTCACAACGTTATAAGGAAAAAAAATTCATACAGTAATATGGACCTGATATCATCAACACAGGAAACAACTAATTCATACCAAATGCCTTCCAGTAAATCACTAATTGAACCAACTATTTCAACATGCTTTCCCACGTAAGATTCAAGTTCCCAAGGACATGTTAACATTGTGTAGCCAATTCCTGATGTCTGACAAAGCTCCAAGAACATTATATCTGAAGTATATTGTTTGTTTCCTTTTTGGATCCTTGATCACAATCAAGACCCACAAGTGAACAAGGGGCGAGGAAAAAATTGAAGAAACATGTTTAAGATTAAGATAAAGACAGGAGGAAACCTACTGTCTAGTACAAAGAATAATGACATTACCTTCAAGTCATGTTTAAATCATTGAACATATACTTCCAAGGACTAATCTTAGATAAAGTAACTTAAAACTGTTAAGAGGGAGACATGGACGGAAAGGTTGTTGATAGACTGAAAATTTTGGTGTTTGGTAGAATATGTTACCGTTCCGAGAGACTTTTTGGGATGTTGTCAGATGATCTAGTTTGGATGTCATGTGCCAATAATTATTTCTTCCCATTTGAGTTTCAGATGGTGCAGCTATTGATCTTAAATTTAATGATTTTATAGATCATTCACTAATAATTACTACGCACATTGACGGAGACAAATACGCATATACATTCATTTACATGTTACCTATGGAATTAGAGGTGATTAAGATGAGAATCATGTGAGAGGAACCTGAGTACTGTTGTTGCTTCTAATGGTACTTGAATCCATCTTCATGAGAAGAGTAGCAAACACCCCAGAAGCAAGGTCGGAACATGGCTATGACCTGAAATAGTTTTTAACACTTTTCTCAAAACATTTTTAACAGATAAGCATACCAAATATATATAATATAAGCATGTAGATTCAAAAAAAAAATAGTGTAACCACGCCAACACAATTCACAGGAAAAGGTGAATGTAAAGCAGGCAATCGAGATTTCCTAAATGTAAGATCATGAGAGGAGATATGTTTAGTACACCTACAGTGATTATATGAGCTCTAGTTTCGACATTACCCTTGTCATCTTTTCGTGGCCCTCATTAGTCAATAAATCCTCCTTGTCGTCGGAATCAGCTATCATACAAATAAACCCCCTTTGTAATTTGGTAAAACATTTAGAATAATGAACAACAAACACTAAAACTGATCAATTCATTGAGGATTCTTTTTTAATTTCAATGTACCTTGTCGATTCATGGGCCCAATAGTTTGTGTAGTTTTTGGTATCTGGGAGTCGCAGAGACAGAAATTGAAATCAAATAAAATGAAAAGAGTGGAATCTAGAAAGACTCGTACGAGAGACAAATCTTTGAAAACATAGCTTACTCTGCCAGACAAGCAATAGGGTTCTGATGTGGCCTCTTCTACGATCTACCATCTGCATCGTTCTCTGTTTCATCTTCGTTGGCGTTTCCGGTGGAGTGGCGGTAGGGCTCTAAGAAATACGCAGAGGTTGCGTATGTGACAGAAGGAACATGGCTCGCAAGTAGAAGGAATCAGTTAGGATTGAGTTCGATGAAACTTTGAAACAACCCTAGTCGAAGTTGAAGTAGACGATTGATGAGAGAAAGAAAGATGTTTGAAGAGAATTATGGACCTTTCGATTTCTGGTCAAAAATTCGAGGAGAAGTTTTGATTTTCTTGTTTCAGTTTTTTTTAACGTTTTTTTGGGTTAAAGTTTGGGACAGGTGTCGATGCTGGAGAGTGTCACGTGTCACACTCATGGAGAATGTTGGCCTCTTGTTATATACTTCATCCGTTTTAATTTAAGTGTCGTTTTAAGGTTAATCTTGTGTTTTAAAATAAGTGTCGTTTTATGGTTCCAGTGTAAAATATTTAAATCCATATTTAATTTATCCCTATGTCTAACCAATAGTAGAATAAAATTCTAATAGTTAAACTATTTATTAAGGGCATAATAGAGTTTTTAATGTGTTTTTTTAATTTGTGTGAAAAATGTCAAAACGACACTTAAATTAAAACGGAGGGAGTAGTAGATACGAATACAATTTTCAAATTTTTTTTATCTTCACCACCTAATAAAACTTCTTTTCTTAAACATGTCTTAAAAACCCGACATTTATAGAAACAAAACAATCATTGAGAAGGACGAAAATCATATAGAACAAAGTTCTCAAGTACTCACACAATCCTCTCCCTCGCATTCATTCATTAGTATATCCATATTAGCGAGTTAGGCTCTTTTTGTCGAGTTTTCTTGCAGTACAAGAAAGAAAAATGTTATTCAATAACTTTAGTGAGAAGAGGAAGATGACCGAGAAGGATTTTCTTTACGATACAACACTTGCTTTTAGGTTTGGCAAAAACGACCATAAGAGACTTGGTTATGGATCTTTCATTGCTTCTCCTCTCTTCGTCTTCACTATTTGCACTGTCTTAAACCTTATCTCACACCTTTCCTAATCGGCAAGTCCCTTTACCACGTACGTAACACGGCAGCATATTTTTTACCCTATATATGAGATTAAACAAAATAACTGAGAAAGTAAACCTCAAGAAAATAAGTGCAGAACAAACCTCTACAAACTAATTCAAATAGGAGAGAGCTAATGGTTATGGGAGAGAATGATGAAAGAAAATGTGTATGCATTATCATAGCATAATTCTTTAGTGCAAAAAGAAGATGATTAACGTTTACGCCCTTTCAAATTTGTGGATTAATTTGCATTGGAAGAATGAAAAAAATGATAGAAACAAAGTCATTCTTTGCATGTCTCAGTTGCGGGTTACTCCGTGGTGTGATCGAAGAGACTCATTACGATGATCAATAGGAGAACCAGAGAAAACAACTATACAAGAATATATCTATATTGGCGAACCCCATTAACGTCTTAAACCCTATTCTTGTTTTTATCCAATCCTTTAACTATGATATTAATCCTTGAACTTGCACTTTATTGAGACCCTTGCTTTAAGAAATGGAATAATATAAACCAACTGGTAAAAGTCAAAACACAGACACAAACAAAAGCATTTGTTTTAATCATTGCACTTTCCGTCAAGAATCTATAAAATGAGTTTTCTTCTAATGAACACACATATTGATATAACCGTATAGTTGTGAGCCATAACTTCTGGTGTGTTCGTACATGTACTACACTGGAAAATTATATAAGCTTTGATGTACAAAAGATCACTTAAATCTTAAGTTTTAAAAGTCACCATAATAAAACTCCATCAACTTAAAACATATCCATTTGTAACATGAACACAACATTTTGGAAGTTTCTTAGAAGTTGGCATTTTTATAAGGGTTATTTACACTTAAAGGTACTTTCTAAGAGTTTGCTAACATAAAAGGTACTTAAATGTTTAGGTGTACTTTTGTGGTGGTGAATTACAAAAATGGCCATAAGTCTTCTTTTGTCTAATTGACTCAAATACACGTGAATTGAATTGGATCTGCTTAATTATTTCCAACCTTTCCTTGTTTCTTCTTCTCATCTTCTCTTCCTTCCTTATCAAAATTCAACAACCATAAACATGTCAAATTAAGATAAGAGATCAAAGAAGCAATTGAATAAGATCTTGATTCGAGATTGAAGAAGCTTTGATTTTGATTTCTTGGTCATAAGAATCGTAAAAACTTCGAGAATCAATCTTTGAAATTTACAATGGCTTGTGTACGATTCATGTTCTAGATCTGAAATTTCTTATGGGTTTTCTAGGTTCGTGTACGAATCGAGTTTCTGGGTTCGTGTATGAATCAAGTTTCTGGGTTCGTGTACAATTCATTTTGATTGATTTTACATTTTGCACTAAAATTAGTTGTGTTCTTGACACTAGTGTGGTGTACAGAATATGATGACCACACGTTCGAGTTTTGCGAGATGACGATGAGTTCGAGATTAGATGGACAATAATCATGGTCACAGTTTTGTGGTCACACAATCCCATTTATGATTTTTTCCTCATAGCTCAATGGTTACATTCACGACTATTGTCCAATTTGAAGAGCTTACCCGAACGAAATTTGAGATAAGAAGAAGGAAAATAAAGAATATCCAATAAAAAAAGAGTAAATTCATGTGCACTAACAACAAAAACTAACTATGAATCACTTATTACATGAACCATAACCCATCAACCATAACTCATTCCAATGTGACCACGACAATGAACCATTTAATGAAACAGATGTAGTGATAACGGTGGGAGAGGAGGAACATCAACACCTACGAGATTTCTCAACACTCCACATGAGGTAGTGATCAATTCGCCTCTGAATTCGCAGCAAGAACATATATTGAAGTGATTAAGATGAGATGGTTTTGATCAAATTTGTAAACATTACAAGGGATCATCAACTTCATAAATATCTTCCTTGGAGACTACAAACTCTCTTTCCGACTGTTATTCATACGAAATGCACTGAGTGGATGGGAGTATGTGGACAATTAACATCTATATATGAGATCAAAGTTAATCAATCATTTACAAAACTAAAAGAAGAACAAGGTGTTATTCTGTCCGTGTTGTCCCTATTTCCATTGAATAAAACCTATTCTCGTTGGTGATTGACGAAATCAAATTGAACTAACCACATGAAGGTGTCCACATATCTTATATTATACCAAATCAAACAACAAAATCATAACTAAAATATGCTTAGAAACCATATACCGCGATACAACAACAAAAAATAGCATAATATGCGAGTCCTACGATCTCACATATCTTATATTATACCAAAGTAAACAACAAAATCATAACTAAAATATGCTTAGAAACCATATACCGCGATAAAACAACAAAAATAGCATAATATGTGAGTCCTCCCCTGTGAACGTCGTTACCACAAGAATAGAGCGTCATAAAATTACAATCCAATAAGAAAAATGATAACCAAACAAGGAGCTCATGGAAAGCAGCTGCAAAACTGGTCTTCAATTTTCAAGTAAGCTCCTCTCTACCTATTCTCAATCTTTAATTCATATCAACAAAAGCATAATCACATTATAAAAAGGAATATTTACGGTAATAGATACATTTTGGCTGATATTTTGTGGCAAAAGATACTTCTCTTCCTACCTATACTTTCTTCCTTTCTTTAGTTTTTAAATACCTATATTACCCTTTTTTACTTCATCGTCTTCTTGTTCTCTGTCTTCTCTCTCTCTTCCCCTGTCTGTAAAACAAAATAAATACAAGATCTAATTGCTTCATCAAAGCTTCATCAAAGCTTTAGATTGAGTTTTTTTGAATCTGATTCAATTTTAAAATCTGGGTTTCGTGTTTTAGATTCACTTGGAGATTAAGACGAATCGGAGATCGATTATAGAGATTCGTGAAGCGATTCATCAAAAGAGATTGATTCAATTGAGTTTGTTGAATTATCAAAAATTTGAATCTGTGTTTTGAATTTTGTTTCGTATGATTTTGTTTTGAAAAAAAAACGATGGTAAAGTCATAAAATTTGTGGCAGGTTCCGATCTCGGGATCGGAGCATCATCACCATTCTTAATTGGTGTTTGGATCTTGTCGAAGAGAGTTTTGTTTTGGTGATTTCGTACATCAGGAAGATTTACAAGATAAATTTTTGTTGTGGATGAGGTTTCATACTCGTTTTAACGTTTTGGTGGACACCTTCATGTGGCTAGTTCAATTTGATTTCGTCAATCACCAACGAGAATAGGTTTTATTCAATGGAAATAGGGACAACAAGGACAGAATAACACCTTGTTCTTCTTTTAGTTTTGTAAATGATTGATTAACTTTGATCTCATATATAGATGCTAATTGTCCACATACTCCCATCCACTCAGTGCATTTCGTATGAATAACAGTCGGAAAGAGAGTTTGTAGTCTCCAAGGAAGATGTTTATGAAGTTGATGATCCCTTGTAATGTTTACAAATTTGATCAAAACCATCTCATCTTAATCACTTCAATATATGTTCTTGCTGCGAATTCAGAGGCGAATTGATCACTACCTCATGTGGAGTGTTGAGAAATCTCGTAGGTGTTGATGTTCCTCCTCTCCCACCGTTATGATTGTTGTTATGGTTTCTAAGCATATTTTAGTTATGATTTTGTTGTTTAATTTGGTATAATATAAGATATGTGAGATCGTAGGACTCGCATATTATGCTATTTTTTGTTGTTGTATCGCGGTATATGGTTTCTAAGCATATTTTAGTTATGATTTTGTTGTTTGATTTGGTATAATATAAGATATGTGAGATCGGTAGATTGTTGTTAAGATTGTTTGAACTTTTTTTACGAACATATTTGTAATTAGTTTAACATGTAAACGAATTCACATCTAAATTTGAGAGCAAAGGAAGTAAAATAGTTTTCCTCAAAAACATGATTAACTTGTGAATTGAATTATATTTTGGTCATAAAACATTCTCTATTAAGTTCAAACAACCATAAAACACAAATTGGAGAGGACTCAATCCTAAGTTTGAAGAGACACCTACGATAACATACACATAAATGAAATTATATGGTTAGAGTTTATTGTTACTGCATACAACAAGCTTAAAGTTTGTAAGCCCTGAAACTCGGTAAGCCTTTTTCTAAAGAGAAATTGGCAAAAATAACTATAAAAGATTCATAATTCACTAACTAACAAAAAAATAAAGTCACTAATATTTCTTGTATTTGATGTATTATGACAAATTTGACACTCTGTTTCTTCTATACTATATTTGAATGTATCTAGACACACTTACCTGACGTGTTGTATATTGTTAAACAACCAATTTGTAAGACACAAATAAAGTTTGTGCCCCTTGATCCAGGTGACTCCAACATGCCTATAGCACAAGCTATGAGTTCAAACAGTCATTCTCGTGCATTAATTAAACAAATGGGAAAGAAAGTTTCTGCATTTTATCTAATTCAGTGAGGAACAAACATAACAGCTTCACCAAAACAAGGAACCTAACGCATTCACCAATACAAAAGAAAGCATGGTTGAGACATAGCTACATTTTTATTTACTCAAGCATTGCCTCGAACAAGAATCCATGATTTTTCATTTGGAAAAACATAGAAGACCTAATGTGAAAGCTAGTTTTAAAAGTCAACTCCCTAAAATTAAAAAAAAAAAAAAGACAACTCCAAAGAGTCAATTAACATTACTAAAGCAACTTTGCAGCCATATGGTATTTCCAGTAACTATCTTATTGCCGAAAGAGTAGATATTACCAACAAGGTGGTAAAGACTTGAAAGACGCCATGCAATCAGCGGGATGAGGGGTGCCATGAAGGTAGCAGAAAACCGCTTATGACTGGAAAAGTTAGAGCTGGTTACTTTCTTTAAATCTCGAGTTCAACGCATCAAAAGATGTTCTTTAGCATTTACAGCAACAATCAAGCCAAATCGGTTCAATCATTCTGACTCCGCATTGGCATACTGGTTCAACACTTTTTTCTATTGTAGCACATCTTTCCACCTTTCTGAATCAGAATCAAATCTTGAACAAGGTTGATCAAATCCTGTGAAACAAAAGAAGCTAATTTAGCGACAAAAATTAAGACTAATTAAATAACGTCTCAATCTTTGTCCATCACAAAAATACCAACTTTCATCTAAAAGAACTAAAGCTGGAGATGGTAATCCACATTAGATTGAGGAAAGTAGTTTTCAAGCACTTAATCCAACTTAGCTATATTACTCCCTCTTATTTTTCTTGTTTCGCTTCCTCTCCTCCATCTCGAAATCTATCTCTTACCAAAGCTCTCAAGCTCTGCTAGAATATGTCGGCTAAAGTTAGATATCCATTTTTATGCTATATTCATCATAGTTTTTGTTTTTTTTTTTGGCTTTTGAACTAAATTTCAAACTCAGAGGATAACAACAGGTAGTTGTTGATCCACAACGAAAAAGAACACTTAGTTAAGAAAGTTTTAAACAACGAATGAGCTCTAAACAATGGTTTACTTATGTATTGTCCATACACAAGAATGGCAAGCTCTAGTGTGGATTTTTGTTTCCAAACTATTGTCGACAAATATGTAAAGCGAAACGGATAACAACCAACCATTCATGTATTCTGTCTAACCCATTCATTATACTTTAAATCGTACCTTGTCAAAGGAGTTTTGTAATAGATGCTCTTTCTTTGTTAACCAAGAAGATCTATCTTTTTTGATATGCGAACTTAAAGCTGAATGTTGAGTACAAATCAATAGACGGAAATAAAGTTATATCCAAAACTTCATTAGCCACATGAGAAATCGAGATCGGAAACTCACTTATCCCTCATTGTCTGTATTGGCATGTAAAGCATCATAGATTCTTGTTGAAGCCAATCAACCTTAACGACGAAATATCCATCGTAGTCAAAAGCTTCGTCGACCAAAGATGGCATTGGATCTGAGGCTTTTGAGAAACCTTCTTTGGAGGATGAAGGAGTGAAGCTCTCCTATAGAGAACATGACGAATCATATTCTCCACATATATACGAAGGCGTGCTAATTAGATAGACCGAGGAAGTTAGAGAATTTGAAGCGTAACAGAGAGAAGAGGAAGAGGAGACGACGGGAATTCACGGCTCGTTTGGTTTTTTTTTTTTTTTAATGACATGTGTCAACAAAATAGGCTACCACGTATAGAAGATAGATACACCACGTTTGACTTTATTACCCTTAAGTTGTAATTATTTAACAAACATGAAAAGTTTGGCTTGGATACTAAAAGCAATATTTCGACGTCTATCATTTTATATTGCTGGATTTCGATTTTAGTGATTCAGTCGGAATGTTTTATTTCAAGGAATAATTTTCAATTTCCATGGCTTCTTCCTTGTCCAATCACAAGAGCAGCCTCTATTACTTCCTCCTCCGCCCGGCTCCGGTCGAAAATATTTTGTTGCCGACTCCGCCGTTACTTCTTGATATGCAACCTCCGCCAATTGTCACCGCCTCTGCTGTCACGTCCTCTGGTACTTAACTGATTATAGTTCAATTAAGAACCATGCTTCTCTAGACGTCTACACAACTAAGAAAAGGAAGCTGAAATCATGCCTTCCGATTCGGTTTTCTTTGTTACCTTGATCTTTCGATAATCAAGACAGTTAGATTTGCAACGAAATTTCAGCACAATACACACTATGAGTTTAGCTTACAAAAATGATGTTGGAACTCGTTTTTGACGAAATGGTTTTACACTAT
This sequence comes from Draba incana, assembly GCA_963576765.1. NCBI lineage: Eukaryota > Viridiplantae > Streptophyta > Magnoliopsida > Brassicales > Brassicaceae > Draba > Draba incana. The sequence goes on along the minus strand of OY755212.1, from coordinate 25,582,424 downwards.
TTTCGGGTGAGTTTTCTGATAGAGACGTTCATCGGAATGACCGGTTTTTGGGCACGATAGAATCGTCGCCGCATGTAGTGTATCTACTTGTCAAAATCGGAGTTAGTTTGAATGAGAAATGAAGATCTAAAGTGGGTGACATGAAAATTAAAATATGGCTAATATGAAAACTAGCAAATGTTCCACATTAGAAATATAGATTAAAAGCCTATCTATATAATATGTTAAAGTTTCCACAACGCCAAAGCTATGAGAAGATGTTATGTGTCATCTATTTTTTATATAATTAATTAATTATTACTTTTTTGTCAAATGTAATTAATTACTAAAATTAATACTACTACTACATTAACTACAATATCTTAAATAAAATGAAATAACAATCCAACAATAATAGTTTTGTTATTTTATGTATTTAACTAATGTATTATATATTTGAATAACAAGTTTATTGAGTTTAAATTTCTTGATTATCAAAAAAAATTACGTCACATTTATATAATTGAATTCTTAAATAATCATATTATTGTACTTCTTTGTTCATACCCCGATTAGAAAAAACATTGTGGTCAAATGCAGATAGCCTATTATCCAATATTTTTCACCAACTTTCCAAAATTGTTTAATTTTTATATATTTAATGGTAGTAATTATATATTTTACGACCATATATATAAAGTTATGTTTAATGTTCCTAAAACATCACCTTACATTTGTATTAACTCATATACTATATACAAATCACATAAGTTTATGTCAATTTTTATTTGATTTTTACTTATATAGTCAGTCTCGTTTTTTATATATTATTAAATATATGTAAATATTATAGCGTATACAAAGATTACTGATTCATATGCAAAATATAATAGATGATTAAAAAATGTGTTATACCTCATCATTGGCTAATGTATTTCAACATAACATTTTTTGATTAAAAACATATAATCATAGCTAATAAAAGTATGTCAGAAATAAAAACTAATTCTTTATATATGTAAATACAAAAAACAAATTAAAGAAGAGAAAAAGATGATAAGTAATAAGGATGTAGAAAGAGGTTGTATAAAAAATAATTATTTTACTATAAAATTTTAACCAGTTATTTAGATAACATAATTTATTCAGTTGTCAAATTTATGTAGTTAACAAAGTTGCAAACAAATATATCTATTTTCAAATAGTAACCATCAATATTGAAATTGTTAAAAATCACTTTATATTTCAATGTTCATGTAATATAGATAAGATAATCAACTAATTTAATTTCAAGTCAATTATTATTTTTTGTTTACAAAGAATTGATTGTTTTTGTCAAACATAAATAATAAGATATAACATATTGTTGGTCTCTAAATCTAATAAAATTTTAAAACAAAACTCTCGCATCGCGCGAGTCATATATATTCTAGGTATATATAAAGTGGAGAATTAATATACTTTGGTGTATTAGAAAAAGGAGATACTCGGACCAAACTTTGGTTTTGGGTTTCGGGATTTGGCAAATAGACCAATGGATAAAAAAGAATAATTCTTTTGATACAAATTCATTTTATTTGAATAAAATGTTGATTAAGACAACAAATATCTCCTCTATTTGATGTGTTATTAATATTGGTAATTAAGTGCAAAATTCAAGTTTTGTTTGATTTTGTAACTTATAAAATATAACTCACGTTCAAATAGGTGTTAGTGAGATATTCTCAAATCTCCCTTTATGATTCTTACGTTAGTAAACGTTGACCATATGGCTATAATATGAAGCCATCATTTTCTCATGAATTTGATTTGATTGATCATTGTTAAATGAACAATACTAAATTACTCTTATGTTTATTTTATTTTTGTGTCTGAGAGTACACATATCATTTTGGTTCGTTAGCTTCTATTTTCGAGTGTTGCGAAATAGTCGATCGTGTGGTTGTATCTTACGATTCTTAATGGTATCGAAAACCGTCACACTACGGGCAATTAAAAAATTAAGGAAAGAGTTCTCGCTTCCACACAAACCGTTCATCGTTCATCAAATTTTTGGTATCGATTTATGAAATTTTGTATCTTATTTTTATCATTAAATCTAAACAATATTCAGTTTTGCCATATCGTAAAAATCATAATCCTACAAATGATTCACTCTCTACGGAAAACTTTTTTAACATTATTCTTCAGCTTCAACCTTTCCTCCCAGATTAAAACAATTTCAATAGATTATTGTATGAAAGATCAAATATATAGAAAAAAATAAGAAGCAGATCAACCACATAAATGTACAATTCGGAAATTCCAACTCAAACATAGACGAATTAATTGACAAAGATACAAACTTAAACAGGAGAAACAGATGTATACGACGAAAAAGCTAAGAAGGCATCCGTTTACCAATAAAGTCATGCTAAGACTTCACCGGCGGCGAGACCCAGTCGTAAGACTTAATTGAAAACATAATATTATTTATTTTCTGCTATTAATTCTTATTTCCGATTGTGATAATGGCTTCATTGTCATTTCACTCACTATTTAGCCTATTTTCTTAGTTCAAAAAGTTTTGGCCTATTTTTTTAATTTTGTTATAAAATTATCATATTTTCTTAATTCTCCCTATTTATTACTCCCGTTAATATTTTTGAGTTTTTGAGTTTTTTTCATAAAGATAAATTTTCATCATTTATTGATAAAATATTGTAGTTTTCAAATAAAAGTTTCAAACACTATTGTTGAAATATCTTGAAAACTGTTTATTGTAGAAATCAATGCATTTATTAGAAATAAATAATTACTTTTCTTAATATGTGTGAAAAACTCAAAAAATTTATCATCGTAGAACGGAGGGAGTATGTAATAACTATTTTAAAAACTTTTTCGTTTCCATTAATATAAACGAGCTAAAAATGCTCGATTATATGAATTAACTTTAATTTTACAATTCTTAAAAATCTATAGAACCAATGTCAACCAAGAATTATGAAACATGATTTCAATTAAGTACAAATTGCCAAGTCAATGATTTATATTTGGGAATGCCTCGTTTATTCCAAACGATAGGGTGCTAGTTTACGAGAAAATGAGTCCTTGATTCTTTCATAAATCATGCTTGAAGAAAAGGTAGATTTTATTCTCCCATCGATAATTCATTGCAATTTGTCCTCATTGTCCATTTTGTTAGATGAATCAGCAATTGTTAGTGATCATGTAAGACGTAAATACTAACTCACTTTTCTCTAGAGATAGTCAACTGTAATCGAGATGTTAATACCATTTTGCCAGGGTTCATGCTCTCCAATAAAGAAAATTAGTGGTCCAAAAGGAGTCTGTGGGTCAACCACAACATGTGATTCATTCCTTCCATTACAAGGTAGAATCCTCACCCATTGTTGCATTACCTCTTTTAATCTTAGTAGTTGTTTGAAAATCCAAGAGTGTTTTTTTTTTCTTTTTCCCAAATGTTTTGACCGTTGATAACGTTTTGATGAATCCATGCTATCCAAATTGACGATGTCCTAAACAAGAGGAACAAGATAAGTTTTAAGTATTTCATGTTTCCAGATTTTTAGAATCGAGACCACCTTCTGCCTTAAGATTGGTAACCCTTTTCCCAAAAAAAATCTTTTGTTGTGTATCTTTGCCTTCCACAAATACTTTCCATCAGTAAACTCCACACAGATTAAATGCTCAATACATTCATTTGGAAGAATTAATAGTGCACTACTCCAGAAGTTGGTAATTCGCGCAATACTAGTGTTGATGAGAAATTGTTTTCATGCAAAAGATAAAATATTGAGATGTCCATGTGCTAATCTTGTTTATGATACTTTGTAGCAATGGTCCATAGTGAAGACGAGCATTTTTCTTCTACACCAAAAATTGGTCATTCATGCAATAACTGTAATGATGAGCATTTTTCTTCTTGAAAAACATAAATATTTAGATGTCCATGTGCAACGGTTCATTGATAAGGATATACACCTTCTTAGTACATAATGGCATGCCTAGATAACAGATGGAGAGTGAGCTTTTAGAAAATTGTGAACATCAACATGTTCATTCTCTCTTCCAATTTTGCACTAGAATCCATGGTAACCCTACATACTCTTAATCTAATCAATGAATCAACATTTCTTATTACTTAGCGCCGTCTACTATGGATGATATTTTGATGAAAAATTCACGCCAATCTTATGTAAGCATAATTTACATGAACCCTAAGACCTATAAACATCTAGGTTAATCATATAATAGAATCTATGAGGAGGATTATCGGGGTATCTCCGTTCATTGTAGCGGAAGATGAAATCTCAATGATATTCTTGAATGGAAGACGAAAAGCCTGATCTCTGAGATAAGAGTTAGGTTTCTCTCCCCTTGCATATAAACTTATCTTTTAGGTGTTGTGAATTAGGATGCGTTTATGATGGACTAAAGACATATATTTATAGATGGAGAGATGACCTAATTCCTCTTTAGGGTTTCCTAATGATTAATCTCAACCGTCCATCAAAGTAGAGATTGATTAGGAATTAACTCTATTATTTCCATTTAATTGGTTACCAAATATATTATGGAATAACATTATTCCAATAGAAAACGGATTTTTATAAGACCACATAATTGGAAAAGGAAATATTATAATATATTCCTTACATCTTAATGAATGTAAAGAGAGGAATAATTTGAAGTTGAGATGTTTGCATGTTTGAGATTAGACTATAGACAAGAGTTTTTTTTTTTTTTTTTTTTTGCACAACCTATAGACAAGACTTGCAAAAGTCAATGTAGAAGAAGATGAGAATATCTACGAACTGATCATGTTTACATGTTGATTACATGTTAAGATGTTTGAACCTCATTTATGCTCTTAATTCTTTTGTTTTGTTTGAAAACAAGCAAGAAGCTAAGTCACGAGAAGTTGATATATATATTTTACTATTCTTCATACAGCTTTTTTAATATTTTCTACGCATTTAATTGTTTTTTTACTACCAAAAAAGCTACTCTTCTTGTATATGTAGGTTTTAAAGTGTTAAAAAAAAATCAAAATGATGCAAAAAGATACCAAAGGATGGAGGATCCAAAAAAATTGGACTTGGGATGAAACTTGGTGACAAGATATAACTTTAAGATAAATTTTTAATGGAGTTGCAATCATGACATTTGTAAATATGATTAGAAACTGATTTACTGAAGACAATCATTATGCTTCGAAGCTGAAGCAATGCAAAAGAGATGCCAAATTGGTCACGACCAAGATTCGATAATCCATGCGAAAAACAAACTCTAGCCGACTTAGGACATTTTGTAATCCTATATATAGTTTTTCTCTTAAATTATTTTTTTTATGACATAAACAATTATCTAATACTTTAAAATTCAATTATAAAAATCGTATGTTTCTAAATTTTATTTTATTTTATAAATAACAAACTAAATTATCTATTTATATCAAAATTCATTTTACATTAGTTTAAATTATACATTATATAAGTTAAGATTAATATTAAAATATTATTTATTTTTTCATTCAATAATACTAAATATTAAGAACATTTTTTCAAGATTTAGAGTATTAAAAGTTGTATTATACTTCAAAAGATTCATATGAATAGAAAAATTAATGAGAGACTTACCATTAAAGGTAAAAAAATTAATACAAAGTTCTCAAATTAGGATATAATAAAAATAAAAATATTAAATTGGTGAGACACTCATTAAATATCTCATTAATAGTATAAGATCACCTTAACGCTAGTATCTCAAGGAGTTTCTTAAGAATAAAAAATATATATATATTAAAAAGGGAAGAAAGGAAATGGAAGGAGGTTCCCATATGAAAATCGGCTCTCATGTATTTCAGAGACTCATGTGCAAGTAGTTTTTGATTGGTGGAACATTAATTTTAATAATTTTAGTTTAAAATAAATAAGCAAAAATCATTATAAAATTAATATGTGAGAGATGTGAGTATCTAGCATTGTGGTTTGTGGATGCTCTAAGATTCATGGCTCGATTATTCTCTTAATGTTGAAAAAAAAAATGAAAAAAAAGGTACTGATTATAGCATGGTTTTCATTTTTTGCATATTTATTAATGATTTACTCAAAAAGATTATAAAACTAAAATATATTTATACACATAAAATTACAATAAAAATGTGCTGAAAACATATTAAAAACCATAATAAAATTAGTAAAACATAGAATTTATATCACAGTCGGCTCTCTTCGGGAGGATGCATAACGCAGGGTTATGTTCAATCTCAACAAAAGAATTGAACGACGCAGAAAAAAAGTTAAAAAAATGGAATACAAATTTGTCTGTCTGCTCCATTTTAGTAAAATATCACCGTCAGTAAAAAAGTAAGAGATGAAAGAGGCGTGTCAAGAGTAGATAGAGTATGACGAATTCTCCGTCCAAAGTGAGTGGTCCCCATCAGCCGTTTTGATTCGAACTCTAATTCACCCACGTGACTAAATCTCTCTCTCTCTCCCTTACCTTTTTATCCCCACATGCCCAAATCTCTCTCTCCTCACTAAGTTCCTAATTATATTCGCCTTTCTCTGTCTTTCTTTCTCTCTTGAACAAAGTTATGGACAATCTCCGGAAGCTTAACCTTCTCGCTGTCTCCCTAACCATAATCATCGTATCTCTTGTCGTCGCCACCGACTTACCCTTCATGGAAATGGAATTTTCCAACAAAAACCCTTTAGGGATGCTTCTATGGCCGACTCCGACCAGGAATCACTCATCGGGTCCAACCACTCGGGTCGGGTCGGACGAGTGTCGGGTCTGGACCAAGGCCTGTTCAGAAGAGATTCTTAGGTTGGCTTCTGAGGCCGAGAACGTGTCGTGGCTGAAACGTGTGAGGAGGACGATCCATGAAAACCCGGAGCTAGCGTTCGAGGAATACGAGACGAGTAGGCTTGTTCGGACCGAGCTGGACCGTATGGGTATTCGGTACAGGTATCCGCTAGCTAAAACAGGTATTCGGGCTTGGATTGGATCAGGTGGACCGCCTTTTGTTGCTGTCCGGGCTGATATGGACGCTCTTCCCATTCAGGTAAACAAAACCTTCTCTTAATCCCAAGTAGTAGTAAATATTTTTCTTGATTTTATATTTTTGTGTATAGATATTTGTGATTTATATATTTATAAGGGAAATTATGTGAAATAACCCCAAAAAAACTATACTTAATATACTAACCATTTAACCTAAATCCAATGAACATAACTATGCCATGAGTTTATTTTGGTTAGTTTACTAATTATATTTTTTTTTTGGCTAGTAAGAGCATGTTTATTGGTGGATGTTATAAAATGAGTTGCTAAATGAATTGCTAAATGAGTTGCTAATTAAATAATTAAATAATATTATTGGACCAATAAGAAAGTGAAGTGTTGTAGAAGAGTTGCTAAAATCTCTATAATTAGCAACTCTTCTAATTTCTCTCCTCCATTTTTTTAATTTTTTTAATACTTTGCAACTCATTTAGCACTTTACTATAATCATGATCTAAGCAAATTCACCCTATTTATAGATTGTATTAAAAAAAAAAACTTATTGTATCTACTGTTTTTGGTTGAGACTTTTACTTTTATAGGGGTACTAAAGTTTTTCGACCAAAAAAAAAAAAAAAAGGAGTGCTAAAGTTTTCGGAAGGAAAGTCAAAGAGTGAAAAATAATGCAAACAGTTTTGAGTTAAATGTACAAAGATGGTCGAGTTGTATCGGCATAAACTGTTTCTAAACAAGATTTTGGTTATATTCTTTGTTCCGTGTGACCATGTGAATAGGGCTGGGCAAAAAATCCGTTAAATCCGATTCGATCCGCGATTCGTTTCGATCCAAACCGAAAAAATCAAATATCCGTAAAGTTTCGAAGCAAAGCAAATATTAAATTGGGCGATCCGTAAAAAACAAAGCAAATCACAAATATCATTTTAGAAAAACCGAATATCCGATCCGATCCGTTAAATATATTATAATATAAAATATATATATCTAATGTATATAATTAGTTATTATTATTTTTGTTATTATAGATGTACAAACGTGAAAAATTATACTCAACTCATTCATTTTTGTTAAATATTTGATTTTTATTATGAATAAATAATAAAATAAATAAATAATAATTAAAATTTTCACGGATCGGATCGGATAGTTACGGATATCTTTAAAAAGTTCCGATATTTGATTTTTCACGGATCGAATCGGATATCCGCGGATATCTAAAAAAAATTCGGATATCCGAATTTTCGGATACTCGAAAATTCACGGATCGGATCGGATCGGAAAATCAAATATCCGTTTAAAACGGATCGGATCACAGATACCTGCATTTTTCCTATTATTTGCTTCGTGCCCAGGGCTACATGTGAAGTTTGCCATTTTATTACATGTTGTGTCATTTTATGTAGTTACTCTTACTCTCTGACAGAGACAATGCGCCACATGATCAGATATGAGGATACTGATAAGACTTATTCTTTTTTCCTGAATATAAACATAATATAAATTGTGGTCATGTAAAATAGGAAGCAGTGGAATGGGAACACAAAAGTAAAGTTGCTGGCAAAATGCATGCTTGTGGTCATGATGCACATGTGACTATGCTGCTTGGTGCTGCCCATATTCTTAAGGCTCGTGAACATCTTCTCAAGGTACTTCATGAAACTCTTTTTTCACATTATAAATTTTGATCACTGATTTAATGTTTGGTTGACAAGATTTTTTTTTTTATCACATTTTAGAAGATTTTGGTTTAATTGCTAATTTAGTAATTTTAGTTTTTGATCATCTCTTTTGAACTTCTGGGTAAAGTCATCATTAATTCACATTATTGTCATCATCATAGCTAAAAAGGCATTGTGACTCACCAAGAAGAAATAGAAAAGAAACCATACAAATTCAACTCAAATACTAGACCGACTAATTAATTATTAAACTAAGACGAATGTGTAAGTTCTCTATGTATTATAATTGTTTCATATAAATTTTGTTTACAGGGGACAGTGGTTCTATTATTTCAACCAGCAGAAGAAGCTGGAAACGGCGCTAAAAATATGATCGGAGATGGAGCTTTAGATGATGTAGAGGCTATCTTCGCCGTCCATGTTTCCCATAATCATCCAACAGGTGTGATTGGATCTAGGAGTGGTCCTTTACTCGCCGGATGTGGGATTTTCCAGGCGGTAATCACTCTCGACGAGAGCGTCGGTTCTTCTAATCTTATTTTGGCAGCATCTTCCGCTGTCATTAGCCTTCAAGGCATTGTATCTCGCGAAGTTAACCCTCTTGACGCTCAGGTGCTTCTCAAAATGCACCAAAAAATATTTGAAAGTTAAAACCTAAATTCTGATTTACATTTTTTTTCTAAATGTAGGTTGTGTCAGTGACTTCATTTGATGGGGGTAACAGTCTCGATGTTGCACCGGACACGGTTGTCCTTGGTGGCACTTTCAGAGCTTTTTCTAACTCAAGCTTTTACTACCTTATGAAGCGTATTCAAGAGGTGCGTATGTTATCTTTTTGGATGATGATTTCGATTTTAGATCCGGTCCACAATCATGGATTCAAAATTTCATCTAAAATGATGGCCCAACAAAATTTAAACACTAACATTCAAAGTGATATAAAATACAAAATGGTTTTGTTCGCTTGGTCATCAAATGCTGGCACTTGGATATTATTAATTTTATCAAATGAAGCATGCATGTGAATTTGGATGCAAAAATTGGATGCTTCCAAAGTAATTTGATTTAAAGAAAAGTAGAGTTTGGATGCATAAATAGCATCTAAAACTGACTAATATTAAAAAAAGATTTGTTTACTTAAAAAACTTAAAACAGTCTACCCAATTATAGTCTAATTATGCATGCTCTCATTTTATCCATTAATTAACATTATTTGCGAAGTGATTTTGGAGAAAAAACTTTAGGTGTCAACTCCACAATAATTTTCACCAAAAGAATTATGACGTGGCTTGAAATAGTAAGATATAGCTTACAAAAATCATTAAAAAAATATTAACTAATCGAGTTAATTCAAAGTTTATTACAAATTTGGTTTACCATTGAGGAACGTTTTTTATTTGAGCAGATTATTACTTTTTTCTTCTAAAAAAGAAGGTTATTCTACTTAATTGGACTACAGGTATTCGTGGAACAAGTAGGGGTTTTCGGTTGCACAGCGAAAGTAAACTTCTTTGAGAAGCAGAACGCGATCTACCCAGCAACCACAAACGACGATGCACTATACAAACATTTAAAGAAAGTGACCATCGATTTGCTTGGAGATAGCCATTTCACGGTGGCTCCACAGATGATGGGAGCGGAAGATTTCGCCTTCTACTCAGAGATCATTCCGGCGGCATTCTACTTCATTGGCATAAGAAATGAAGAACTAGGCTCAGTCCATATCGGTCATTCGCCTCATTTCATGATCGATGAAGATAGTTTACCCGTTGGAGCCGCCGTTCATGCAGCCGTGGCTGAGAGATACTTAAATGAACGTTCCTAAGAATGAAGACAATCCTCCCGAGTTTTTGTGGGTGGTTATAGAATTATAGTTTAGCTGTTACGAGTATATCACTAATCTATCTTTGCTTGGAAATGTTTATGAAAAGCAGGCTTTTTTTTGTCTGCCAAACGTAGATTGCAAAAGAAGATTATGGCGGCAATGTAGTGATCTTTATTGTATAGGTTATAGTGTAATTTGCGACAAATTATTTCCGAAGTTTATTATGGGATATAATATATTAACCGTTGAGTATTTGATATGACAAAGTGGTAGCTTAAACTCTCTCTTACTGATTAATGTATTCACAACAGAGGTTTCATAGTATCTGATTCTTAGCTTGCACTTGAAGGAAACAAGTGTAACGTCAACTGAAGATAACTGCAGGGTTGACAAAATCAATTCCACCCAAAATCCAAGAAGAAAAATGCGAGTTTCAAAAGCATGGAGGTGAGGAAGTTAGCAAAGATTTTGGCTTCATAAACTATACTTTTCTTTTCGAACTTCGACGTACCTTTTTTTAAGGATTGATAAACTATAGTTTCCGTTTTAATGATTCTTTTTTTGTCTTCTTTTTTTTTCTCGTTTTTTTTATTAATGATTCATCTTAAGATTTATCTTGGCAATTATACACCTTTAATATTTATTTTTTAGCTTGCATGAGACAAAGAATAGCGAGGCCATGTTCAATGGAAGAGATGCATTTGGATTTCTAAATATATTATTTTAATATTTTTTATTTAATTGAATTGTTTATTTATATATTATTTTTTTAAACTAATATTGAACTAGTACTATAACAACAAGTGGCAGAGACGCATCGGAAAAACCGTTTCTATGTTTCTCGTGGGAGAGACGTCTCTCAATTTTTTTTTTCTTTTATAATTTTTAAATTGTTTAATCATTTTCTCAATTTTTTATTTATTGTTTTATAACTTTTAAATTGTTTAATCATTAGATCTTTTGAGAGACCTGCGTTGAGGCTGCTCTAAGTGGCGTCTAATGAAGGTCGTTGCACTTGCAGGCTTTAAATATTTAATAAACTAAATTTGGCCAACTCTAAAAAATATCACATTTTAAAGTTTTAGCAAAAAATTTCAATCTATAAGAAGAAATAGAGAAACAAGAAGAAAAATAGAGCTCGCAAGCATATGCATTTAGCTTTACATAAGGACGAGAAAGTTTTTGTTGGTCCTTACGAACATGTAACAATAGTATAGGTTGATGGAAAAAAATTATGAAACAAGTCTAGATTGTTCGAGCATCAATATATGGATTTGCGTACGTAAAAAATTTTCATAAGACATTCTGAATTTTAAAAATAAATGTAAAACCGAGTAACGATGTCTAGTTGGAGAGAAATTTTGTGTTCTCGCCGCATAATATCGTAGCAGCTTGTAGAGCAAAGTAGGTTAGAATGAGATCAGCACCAGCTCGACGTAAGCATATCAATGACTCCATCATAACCTTTTCCTCATTGATCATTTTGAGAAGTCCAGCGGCTTTGATCATGGAGTACTCACCCGAAACCTGGCAAGCTCCAATGGGCAATAGGATTTGGTCTTTCAATGAACGTATGATATCGAGAGAAGGGAGCGCCGGTTTCACCATTAGGATATCGGCTCCTTCAGCTTCGTCTTCTCGTGCTTCCATCAAAGCCTCTCTTGAATTTGCTGGGTTTAGCTGATAACTTTTATCCACCCAACATTTAACAAAGAACAAAATAATTAGAAAATCAAACTTAAACGCAAACAAACAATCGAGATTACAGTGGTAGTTTTACGTTTTCTTGTCCAACTCCACTTTGCGAAATCGGCCGTATAATGAACTTGTAAACCTGTTGGTAGAGAGTAAAGCTATTAATCAGCTTGGGCTTAATAGAATGTATTGCAAGGTTAGATGCTAAGTAAATAGTATTTTACTTTACAGAGTAAGACATGATGGAAACATGCTGAAAGCCCTCAGCATCTAGAGCTGCACGAACCGCTCCTACTCGACCATCCAACATTTCACTGGTACAAACTACATCTGCTCCAGCTCGAGCCTGTATCCCTTCTTATTAGAATTTTAAACACTTTGTTTCTATATTTCAAAATGGTTTTACTTTTACCTGTGAAACTGCTTGTTTGCGCAATTGGTGAATGGTTTCATCATTCAATATCACACCTATAAAATAGAATAGGTTAGGAAATCACTACGAAAGTTTCCTGTTTTGTTCTAAAAATTGTACCGATTCTTACCATCTTCTCTTACGATCCCACCATGCCCAGTGGATGAGTACTCATCGAAATTGACATCAGTATAGATAACCTTGTGAAAGTAATAAAAAAGATTTATTAATCATGTTCAGGAGCAATTCCTCTAGCTAGTGAACTGATTTATTAGAACGGATGTTGGACATATGTATCTATCTTACTAGATCAGGGAATTTGTCCTTGAGAAAACGAACTGTTCGAGGCACTAGACCGTTGTCGTTGAATGCCTCTTCCCCTGTTGGAGACTAAACAATGAAAACTTGATTATTGATATGTATGTAAACTATTTCTGTTTGGGCTCGTAATAATTAAGAAAAAAAATGACGAAACCTTCAATGCATCAGGAACTTTAGGATACAACATTATGCTATTTACACCAACATCTCGTGCCCTTGCAACCTGTTCTCGTCCCAAAATGGCAAAACACACACAAGAGTAGTTTAGGTTAATGCGTAGCCAATAATTCATTTTTAAAACACATAAGTACATGATGAGGCATATTTGACATCGATACAAAATCGTAAAGTCTTTGTTCTAGATCCATGTGAGGAAAAACGGTGAGCCTATTTCTTTAAAAGTAATATGTGAGGAGCGAAGACATTTATGCTATAGTCCTTCAGGCTTAGCTCTAGCCTCCGGTCCCAACAAAAAATGGGCCTAGGTCCGGAATTTCTTGATTAAAAAATAATATTTCGCTCGAGAGATACAACACTCACTTCTTTGATGAGGCCCTGTCTCCAGCCAAGCATGTAACGTCCTGGCATTGTTCTTATCGGAATGTCTACCTCACCTTCACGTATATAAAGTCAGGTAACAAAAAAAAGTAAAACACATAAACTATTAATTTCTTTTTAAAACCGCATAATTAATTAACCTTGATGAATAAAGAGAGGGTATATGAAATTTGCGGGAGAGATGTTAGTTTCTTGAAAGGCAGCTCTCTGAGTAGGGGATTTGCGGTTACGGCGTGCACGTCGGCTTAGCTGCTGAAAACATTAAATTCCCATCAGATTGAGAAGAACAAAATAAGTTTAATACCAAAAATTGAGGGGTTTACTTACAAGAGGCTGAATAATCACAGGAGCGGCTGGGTTACTCAATACTAGATGCACCTCGGGGGCATTTATAAAAGGCTGATCAATCTTTTGCATTTGACAAGTAATTTCTTTACTTGGGGAAGGACGGATCCTAACGTTGTTAATACCAACGTAGCTCTTCTGCTCAACCCCTTTCATAGCCGGAATCTTGCAAGGAGTTCTAAACACGGATGACCTCATGAATATAGGCTGGAAAATAGATGAAAAATAAATTCGTATACTATGAAACCAAGATGTTAAATTCAGAGAGTGAGAGACTTTAGTTTTACAGTCCTTTTTGTGTGTCTTTTTTTTCAGTATAGATCACTGATTACGAGGATTTAAACTAGATCGTAATATTGAACACGATATTACATGTCTTTGTCCATGGAGAAATTTTAAAATGCTATTTTATTATTTATTTTTTGGTCACAAATCTCGATTACCTTAACGTGCAGCTAATATACAAAGTGAAATATTCAAATCTCATTATGAATTATCATATAATTCGTGTCGATAAATCTTGCACTAATTTTACGAAATGTAATAGGATATCTTAAGTAAAATATCTATATATCCTAGACGGTTAAGAAGAAAACATATTTTAAGCAACAAAAAGATATATCTACTATATAACAAGAGGCCAACACTCTCCATGAGTGTGACACGTGGCGCTCTACTTATTTGACATGTGGTTTTTGAGAAAACTCTACAATCTCATGTTTCATCTTCATGGTTGCTCTCCGCTGCTCTGTTACGTTTCAATTACTTAGAATTAAATATATGAGATTCATTAATCTTTAAAGACAAAAGACATTTCCCCTTAACCTCCGTTTAAATTATCACCTTCTCGATGTTACCAATGCTCACCGTTTTTTTTATTTAACCCTAAAATCTCACTAATAAGATCATAATAACACAAGTAAAATCTCTTGTCATACTCTTATTATTAGAATCAAAGGCTATGTGGGAGTAGAATGATGCACATTGGAAGCTATGAAACTTTCATAAAAGCACCAGGCAAGTAGTTCATGAACGAATCAAGAGTACAGCATCGATGCTCAATCTTTTGAGTTTCTGAAACATAACTTATTTGCAAAAAGAGAAGGCGAAGCTTCATGAAAAGATAATGGAAATGAAACGCAAGTGCTGGAAATGGAGATAGAGTTTTTGAAAGGTAACACCAATGTAGTGAAGCTCATGGTGACAAGATGTCTAAAACTCAGATCGAGCTCAAGAAGATGATGAGTCTGGCACGAAAAGAGCGTGTGACTAACGACGAGTATCAAGAAGTCCGTAAACAGATGATCCAGGTAGAAACCAAAAAACATTCTTAATCAGCATGTTCCAAGCTCTTTGGCTTTGAATTTAGGTGAACGCTATGTCCTTAAACTTGTAGATGAGCAGTTATGGAATGCGAATGAAGGGTTGATGAGTAGAGAAAAGATAAGAGTGGAGAGAATGGGGCAATTCAACGCTGACCCGTTTTTGGCAGCAGTGGAGAGGAAACATAGAGGTCCAAAAGCAAAAGCAGAGATTAAGGCTATGGAGTTGTGTTCAACATGGGAAAGGGACATTGGAAATGTGCAATGACATACATTCAAAGTCGATGTATCTGATGGTACAGAAAAGGTTTGAACTTAGTTAGCACTCTCTACTTTCAAATCTCAAAGAAAGAACTTTCCTTTAATGTTTCTTCCGTAATGTGAAATTGCAGAGAGTGGTGGATAAAAACGATAAGAAGTTGCTTAAGCTGAAGAACGTATACGGTGAAGAAATTCATAACAAAATGATAAGAGCAAGGCCAGAGATATCGGAGTACAATCCGAGTGGTAGCTATTTGACTTTAGAGCTTTGGAACTACAAGCAAAACCGAAAGGCCACATTGGAGGAAGCAACGAATGTGATGTTGAAGACAAGGAATAATCTTGCTAATACCAAGTACAAACGAAAGAGGAGGCTTTGAGATCTATTTAAACCAAAAGAAGCAAAAAGAAGCATAAGCAAACAATGTGACTAGATTTGGTCTTTAGAAATTGCTCTCTTTCTTTTCTTTTCTTTCTTGCAGCTCAAGAATTGTTTTAATTAATTTGCTACTACAAGTCTACAACTATAAATGATTTTTCAATTATCTTCTGAAAAAATCGACTTCTTTTATGTTTTTATCTGAATTTAGCTTAGAGCTCAAGAAATATTCGTTTACTGGGAAAACTCATTTTCTCCAATTTTATTTGGCAAAAATTGTTAATTAATATTAATCATCTACTTATGTCGCAAATACAATTAGAATGAGAAATAATGAAACATCATAAAAGCATATTTGCTATATGAAAAGTTGGAAACATGTAAAAAAAAAATTAAAAGAGGTCACTCCACTCTATTTCAACACAAGAGTCAAGACCCACTCAGTTGGTAATTTAGTAAGACTTTCTATTGAGGGTGCTCTAGGACTTTCAGTTGGAAAGTGTTACCACAATTTCCTTTATTTTGTTGGTCTTGGGTGGTCACAAAAATTATATAACTGTAATTTCTTCACCAATTCTGAAGTTAAAAAAAAAAGAGTCTAAACTTTGTTCTTTCGATTTTTTGGTTTAAGGTGTTTTTCTTCCACTTCAAGAATCATGTTTGTAAGTTCTCTAACCCACATATTTGAAAATTCTGTACAAATCACTAATTCAGAAACGACACCATTTTGAGAAAAAAACGAATTATGTGTAGGTTAGATTGCGTTCCTATTCTATGTTCCATGGAGTCGATTTTTAAGAATAAATTGTGTTCTAAATTTGTAAATTTTCAAAACAAAAATCGATAAAACCCCTGCGTATGGGTACTCACCTAGCTTCTTAAGCACTATTTTAGTATAACACTCATTTTGATATTGAATAATAAGCAATTAATTTGACTGTCATGATGTCTTTTTGTAGGAAGTTAAAAGATCCTCTTAAACCTAAACAACCCAGTCCACCTACATGATCTATACAAACAAGAGTAAATGTATGTTACGAGACGATACCAAGAGCATTGTGGAGGTAAGTAAAAATGATTAATGAAGATGGCTTGAGAAGAATAGGCATGAAGATGAACATCAACTTCGTCCTTGGTAAGAGCTCACAAGATCCATCCTCGTCTTTTTTTATACCTTAACCAATGATTAGAAGAGTGATTTACACAAACTTCAATTCCATATGTTCCATTCTTGATAGAAGAAGAGTTTTTAATGGTGTAATAGAGTGTATGTATCATGCACCGAAAGAATGTGAAAGGGATCACGATGCTGAAGATCTACCAAACTAAAACAAAACTATATCTAAACATAGTTGGAAACCCAACCCGCGCGTACGCGCGGGCTCTCATCTAGTACGTTTTAAAAGTTAGACTAAAAGTTAATTAATGCTTTTATACCCGGAAGTTTGAGATTCGATTCTTAGACAAAGCGAATTATTAACAAAGTTCCATATTAATAAAGACGAGTTTACATGAGATCTCTAGCGTTGTGCGATTAGAGTCGCGATCCACACAATACAAATATAAGGTGTCTAGCATAAGCATGAAATAGCAAATGACATATGTCGTGGATCTACTAGGGTCAGAGTGAATTGTCTGTGTTAGAATTGTATTTTTAATAATTCTCATAATTTATAATAAATAATAAATAAACCTAGATGTTTTTAAAAAATGTTAGAAAATCATTAATTTTATAATTTTGATTTTATGATTTCTTGAAATTCTAAGAAAAATCTATGGAGAAAACAGTGAAATGATTGCATTTCCCTATTTTAGTTAGTACGAGTACTGCATGACTATCTGGTGGGGTTGGAAGTGGCATTGTGGAAATATATTTGGAGGTAACCGACCGTGTCGAGATAGAGTGAAATTCGTGAAAGATTTGTCGGAGGAAGTGACTTTAGCCCATATGCGAGCTAATGAGCATGTTGTGAGGAGTACGGTTTGGGTTGAACGGATGATTGCGTGCATTCGACAACAAGGTGAATGGTTAAAAATGAATATTGATGGAGCGTCGAAAGGTAATCCGGGATTGGCGACCGCATGAGGCGTTATTAGAGACTCCGGAGGTATGTGGCGTCACGGATTTACCCTGAACATTGGTATATGTGCGGCTACATTAGCTGAACTATGGGATGTTTACTATGGCCTGGTGATTTCCTGGGATTACAAGGTCACACGGTTGGAGGTGGAAGTGGATTCAAGTTGGTAGTAGGATTTCTCACGACATGGATTAGCGAGTCGACATAGACATAGTAAAGTGAAAATATGTATGAAAACGGGAGGGGAAAAAAGAGAGAACGAAAGCGTCGGTGGACTATTAAAGAGAGAAAGGTGTCGAGTTATTGAAGAAGAATATAAAAGACACGAGAAATAACATGATGTGAGTTAAGAGAGAAAGTTTTATTAGGTGATGAGGATAGAATGGTAGATGCACATTCACATGTGTAGTATATGCACATTCACATGTGTAGTATATGCACAAACGCTCCTCTAAAGGGTTTTCTTTTCACATAATTAAGTGAAAATGCATCTTTCAAATTTCCCTTTAAAAAATATTTAACATATAAAATTATAAAGAAAATAAAACTGAATTCCTAATTATTTTGTTGAATTAAATATCATTCAATTAATTGATTAGGCGCTACTTTCAAATTTTAACAAATTTATTAAAAACACATTCCATAAACACAAATGTCCAGGTAATGAAATGTATACAAATGGCTATATGGTATACTAGTAACAGGTAGTATACTTTTTATATGCGATTGTGTGGTCGCACATCCGCCTTAATATATTTAATACTAGAATATGATTCGTGCGATGCGCGAGTTTTGTTTAAAATTTTATTAGATTTAGAGACAAACAATATGCTTTATCTTATTATTTATGTTTGATAAAAACAACCAGTTTTTTGTAAATAAAAAATAATAATTGACTTGAAATTAAATTAGTTGCTTCTCTTATCTATATTGCATGGACATTGAAATATAAAGTGATTTTCTGTCACACTTCGGTTTTAGGAAATATATGGTGCATGCGAAGAGACTTAACATAATTGATTTGGCTACCTATGTCACCAAAGTGCACTTATCTTTTTTGGTCATAGGTCTTGAGATAACTCCAGAGTGAAGCGTGCTTGAGCTAAAACAATCTTATGATTGGTGACCTACTGGGAAATTATTTCTAGTATCGTGTGAGTGAGGACAAAACACGGGGAAAAATCATGTGGTGATTTGCAAGGTTAGTAAACAAGACTTCCGAGCCTCCCGGACTAACGCACCGACCGTCGGACATGGTGCGCCCACGGGCCTGAGAGTGGATTGGAGCCCATGGAAGGGGCGGTCGGGGCGTTACATTTTCAATTATTTCAATATTGATGGTTACTATTTGAAAATAAGTATATTTGTTTGCAACTTTGTTAAACATAAATTTGACAACTGAATAAATTGTGTTATCTAAATAGTTGGTTAAAATTTTATAGTAAAATAATTTATACAACATCTTTCTACATTCTGATTATTTATCATCTTTTTTCTTCTTTAATTTGTTATTTGTATTTACATATATAAAAAGTTAGTTTTTATTTCTGACATACTTTTGTTAGCTATGATTATGTGTTTTTAATTGAAAAATGTTATGTTAAAAAAATTAGCCCATGATAAGGTATAACAAAAGTTTTAATTATCTATTCTATTTTACATATGAATCAATAATCTTTTATATACTATATAATATTTACATATATTTAACAATATATAAAAAAGAGATTGACTATATTAGTAAAAATCAAATAACAATTGACATAAAATTATGTGATTGTATATAGTATATGAGTTAATACAAATATAAGGTAATGTTTTCAGGAACATTAAACGTAACTTTATATATATGGTCGTAAAATATATAATTACTACCATTAAATATATAAATAATTAAATAATTTTGGAAAGTTGGTAAAAAATATTGGGTAATGGGCTATGCGCATTTGACGGGAAGTAATCTTTAAAACCCCAAATTTTTGAAAACAATTCTTCAACACCCCTTCTATAATTTTGATATTTGTTCTGAATTAAAATTGGTGAAATACAACAAAGCCCTTAATGAATACAGATTATTACATGACCCAACCAAGAATCCAGACCCAAACCCGGATCCAAACAGAAAAAAACCCAGATTGTTTTTTCTTATCTTCCGTAACAAAAAAAAACATCAAAATCAAAATCCCTAATTTTTTTCACGACTCTGAATCGTCTTCACCACTTCTCCTCTCTGCTCTAATCACAACATCTTCTCCTCTCACCTCGCCTTGATCTTCTAAATCTTTCTTTCTCTGCCTAAAGCTTTAAGACAGCCTGTAAGAAAGATATAGCAAACATTGTTAAAAAATTGTTGAAAAGATAACCTTAGTCCAAACAGGATGAATCAATCGTAAACAAAGATAGTTTACTCACCTCTTCTCCAAACAATGACTCAAGTTTGTTGATTTCAGGATATGTTAGAACACAACAAACTTTCCATTTTGAACATCTAGGGAAGACAATGTTGTTCTCAATTAGTTTGTGGCCCATCATTTTCCCAAAGTCAGGAATAGCCTCCATGATCCATATTTGAAATGCATAGGAGAAACCATGCAGAGGATAGTTTCTAGGCTTCGTCAGTTTCGGCTAAATAGAAAATTTGTTCTAATTAGTATAATCCAAATAGGTATTCTAATCAACAAAATTATAAATTATTAAATAGTATTACTTACTTTAGCATTCTTCATTTCTGCAAGTAGGTGGTCAAATGAGTCAATGCCCCAATGATATGCTCATAGCTTAGCAAGATCCATCACCAGTTTGATGTACTTGTGTGGGATAGCAGTTTTCTCATCCAGTGGCATTATCAAACCACCTATGATACACACATACACCAACCGCACTCTATCAACTCGCTTCCACTGCTTACAATCCTTTACATGGATTTTCCATATTTGTTGTACGCAGATGGGTGTGCCAGCCTTCAAAAGTTCACTCCAAAAACCATTATCCTCAACCCAAATCCCAAAACCTGGATCATCTCCTTTTTCGCACTTCAAACCAGTCACCGCATAAAACTCTTGCATCGAAAATCTAAGAGGCCTTCTACCAAAGACAAACCATAGCTCATTCAGTTTGCTTGTATCAAGCTGCCTACACATGAAGCTATGTATGAGTCTCGCAGAGTATCCTAAATTATTCTCAAAGAGCGCCATTATATGTCGAAACACGGGGTCTCCTCTAACTTCTCTATATTCATTTGGCAGATTCTTCTTCATTAACCTCATAATAGAAATCCTACAACTATTGTTGACCTGAATAACTTCCGGTTCATTTCCTTCACAAAAAATCCTCTTTGGCAACTCTACTTCCATATCTGATAATACAAACGAAGATAAGAAACACATCAAAGACCACAATCAGAAATCAGAATTGAAAAATACTAATTACAAAAGAGAATTAACACAACAACCATCGCACATCAATTGCTAATTACACGAAGAGGCAAAACAGACATGAGAATTTCTTATACTTAATTGATGAATTATTTACTTCCTTGTGATAATGATACTGCCTATTGTCTCTTTGTTCTAATTAAAACTATACAAAGGAACATTCTTAATCATTCTGAGGGATTTGCAGCACCAAAAAATGACCATGCAGAACACAAAAAGTAATGAATCTCTATGAAATCAGACAAATACACTTACCTTTCAGCCTTGCCTCAACAAACAAGACACTTGAGAACTTCCAAATCAGAATTGAGAAGACAGTGAAGCAGATTTAGGAGGAACAAATCGATCTACAATTTTTTTTTTGAGAATTTGGGTTAAGTTTCATATACAATCACGAATTAAAACCCAAATCGAAGCTTCTTTGAAATACCTTAGGGAAGTTAATGTTCGGAATCGATTAGGTTCGCCGGAGATAAATCTTTGACGGAGAGGACGACACGGCGAAGAAACCAAGGACAAATGAATCGATCTACAAAAAAGAAATTTGTAACAAAAGTTAAGCTTATGATTCAATCACGAATGAAAACCGAAATCGAAATTATTTTAAATACCTTACCTTCTTCAGAGATAACGAAACAGTGGAGACACCAAAATGGCGGAGAGGCGGAGGAGAGGAGATTGGTAAAAAGAGACGACGGAGTATGGATAACACTCGCCGGAGATGATGAAGATGGTTATTCTCCAGCGAATTCAACATAGAGAATTTGGTTTTTATTTTTTTTGGCTAACAAGAACCCTAATTTGATAATTTGATCGGGGAAGAGGATTTAGGGTGAAAAGTGTTTATTTTTAAATTTATTTTATTTTCAAAAATATATTATATTAGTAATCAGATATATTATTTTCCCTTTTTCAGATTCCAAATAAATTATTTTAATGTATTTCCTTTTCTGATAATTAAATTATTATTAGAATTAACAAAAATCATTACTCATTTTAAATAAGGTTATATTTGGAATTTTAAAATTGAAAAGGACTTTTTTATAAAAAAAACAAATTCTATTAGGACACTTTAGCACTAAATGTGGCCTAATTGGGAAGTAATCTTTAAAACCCCAAAATTTAGAAAAAAATCTTTAACACCCTATATATAATTTTCAATTTTGTTCTGAATTATTTTTAATTCGAAAACTGGTCAAATACTACAAAACCCTTAATGAATACTGATAATAACATGATCCAGATATATAATTACATGATCCAGAAAACTGGTCAAAGACTTTTGTGTGTTCTTTATGGGTCAATTTCCTTAATGTCAAGATATCATGGGTAATGGGTTCATGAGATTCGGCTCCGCACCTCAAACTCGTCTCAGAGTATGTCTCAGTTCTATTCTGTTTGATCCAGTTAATCTAGATTCTTTAATGAAATCGAGTTGTTTCGTTCTTCAAAAGCTTTTTCGTTTGTGCTTAATCTACTTGGAAATGCCTCATAATCAGATATTGTGTGTTTGATGTTCTATAGAAACTTTCTCTCTGAAAAGTGATTTATTTTTTATAGAAGCCTCATAACTAATAAACTAATAGTGGTTTGATTTCATACATAGTAATCTAAATTTGTTCTCTTTATTTGTAGCGTAACTCGTCTTTATTTGCCCCATTTCGGGTTTCAAATTTTGGATTTGGAGTAAAAAAAATTTAGAGTTGAAGTGAAACGAATTTGGGGTTTTGGTTTCAAAATTAGGAATTGTAGTAGAACCAATTATAGATTTTGTTATGAATTGGGGCAGACACTACATGAATTTTGTTTCAAAAGTATGTTGGGATTTGATATGAATTCGGATTTGTTATGTGAATTGGAAATTGAACTAGAGATTTGGTTTCGATATGAAATTGAGATTGATATGTTTTGTTTTGGATTTTGCAGAATAGATATGAAACCTAGCCTAAGATCAAACCAGATTTTACTGTCCATCATGATGAACTATGGATGTATATTAATGGGGTGTGGATGGAGACAACGCCTTTTAGAGCCGGTGAAGGAATAACGGAGAACAAGAAACTGGTTGCAAAACCAGTGGGAGAGCCGAATGCAGAACATGTTGGAGAGCCGGGTGCAGGACATGTTGGGGAGCTAGATGAGGACATGTTGGAGAGTCGGATGCAAGACAGGTTGGAGAACCGGTTGGAGCTGACCCTAAAAAAGTTGGAAAGAAGAGAAAGAATGCGAAGGATGTGGCTACTAAGACGAAGAAATTAAAGAAGTGATAGTGTGTTAGGTAGTCAAAGTGTTGTAAGGATGATACTTTTTTATGTTTTTGTGTTTATATTGTCTCCTAGGATAATTTCAAGATGTTGAACTTAAGTATTTATGTTGAATCGGTTTAGTACTACTAGTTTTAATATATGTAACTGCTTTAGTACTACTGGTCCTTATAGATACTACTGGGTTTAAAATTGGCTTTATTAAATAAAAAATATTTAGTTTAACATGTTTTAAAAAATAATAAAAAAAAACTAAACATATTTAACATGTGCGCCGTCATAAGAGTAAAAAATATTAAAATTTTACACTCAATCATACCTAGTATTCTAGTATGACTCATTTACACATAGTTATATTTTCATAGTTATTACGTTTAATCAGTAGTATTTGAGTTTAATGTACTTTTTCTAGTAGTATTCATCATGTTGTTACACAAAAACATATTTACTATCGTTTCATATATTAAAATGTTGGAAAACACAATGTTTGTTTGTTTGTTTGTTTGTTTGAGATAACAATGTGTGATTCTAGTCATATATGAACACATGTTTAAGGTGTAGTCTTTGTCAAAACATATGTTTATCTCTTTAATTTTTGCTTTTTGAAAGATAGGTACCAAATAATCAATTAGACACCCATAAGACAGTGAATAAATGGTCTATAAGTGAACAAATCATTAAACCAAACGTACCCATAAAGAAACACACAAAAGTCTCACAGTCATACCTAGTAGTATGTAGTAGTATCAGGCAGAGACAATCAAAATAAGAATTATTTTGAAAGATAGGTACCAAATAATCAATTAGACACCTATAGACAATGAATAAATGGTACATAAGTGAACTAATCATTAAACCAAACGTACCTATAAAAAATACACAGTCATACCTAGTAGTATGTAGTAGTATCAGGCAGAGACATACAAAATAAGAATTTTTTTAAATTCAGAAAACACACAGTCTGTTGGGGTCGGTATTCACCCCCTCAGCATTAACGTCTAAAGACAAGCCGATAGAAGAGATGGCCTTCCGGACTCTCGGCAAAGGAGCCCTAACGGAACCTAAATCTTCCTGCGGAGCGGAGCATGTGGCAGCCGAATAAATCTATGCGAAGCAGGAATGGACAGGGACCAGGTGGCCGACTGCGTGCTCGCAGGCTGGCGACTGCGTGCTCGCAGGCTGGCGACTGCGTGCTCGCAGGCTGGCGACTGCGTGCTCGCAGGCTAGCGACTGCGTGCTCGCAGGCGAGCGACTGCGTGTAGGCGAGCGACTGCGTGCTCGCAGGCGAGCGACTGCGTGCTCGAAGGTGAGCGACTGCGTGCTCGGCACCATGTGCGACCACGGCTTCGCCCTCGTGCGACCATGGCTTCGCCCCTGTGCGACCACGGGCTCGCCTCAGTCGTTGATCTTATCCTTAGGAGGGAAGCCTGAAGCCCGGTCCAGACGTGAAGCCCATGTTGATGCGACCGACTCCGCAGAGGATTAGGAATGTTTAGCCGACTTAGAAAACTATATATACGTCCTTGTAAAAACCCTAAAGGGGTATCCGCAATTTTTCACATACACAAGCTTTGTACTCAACTCTTTGAGAGCAATAAACACAACGCTTTCTCAATCTCTTGTGATCCCTAGTTAGCATAGAAATCTCTAAATTCCCCTCACGAACTCTTACAAATCTAATTGTGTTGGTTTCGACCCCCACAATTTGGCGCCGACTAAGGGGACGCAGAGAGTTCTGACACACGAAATCTAGGGTTTCACACCACCAACGAAGATGTCAGGCAACAATACCGTCAGCAGCAAAGGATCCTCGTCTCACAGGAACAGCGAGGAGAGAGACAACTCCGTGGAGAACTCCGCGCCTCGCGCCACTAACACTTCGGTGGATATCACAGAGATCAAGCAAATGATTGAGACTCTCATGAAGAAAGCTGAAGATCAGCAGAGAAAACCTGGGAGAAGCGCGAAGAGACTGGGGCTTCGGCCAAAGGAGCGACCACGGCCTCGCCTGGTCCGACCGAGCTTGGCTTCGGCCTCTCTCGCGACCACGGCCTCGCCTGGTCCGACCGAGCCTGGCTTTGGCCCATCTCGCGACCACGGCCTCGCCTGGTCCGACCGAGCCAGGCTTCGGCCCATCTCGCGACCATGGCCTCGCCTGGTCCGACCGAGCCTGGCTTCGGCCCATCTCGTGACCACGGCCTCGCCTGGTCCGACCGAGCCTGGCTTCGGCCCATCTCGCGACCACGGCCTCGCCTGGTCTGACCGAGCCTGGCTTCGGCCCATCTCGCGACCACGGCCTTGCCTAGTCCGACCAAGCCTGGCTTCGGCCCATCTCGCGACCACGGCCTCGCCTGGTCCGACCGAGCCTGGCTTCGGCCCATCTCGCCACTCCTTGACAAAATCATTGACAACGTCATCGTCGATCAAAAACACTCGCCACAACACTCATCATGAGAACAGCTTGTCCTTTACGGACTGATCAAAGCTTAAGTCGAGTAGAGTCGTTCCGTATTTATTGCTGCTGGCCACAACAATAATGCGGAAATACGAACACAATGACATCCACAACGGATACAGCGCGCTATATAAGTACCAGTGTTCAGTATTGGGTCATGCCAACTGATCACTCAGAAACCCAACAAACGTCATTGGTAAAATGCAGCTGCTAATGACCTCCGTTCGAATTATACCTTGAACGTGTCATTCAGAAACCCAGGATACACTCTGGTCAAATCTAAGGTGAACTTGTTCTCGGACAGACGTGTCTCGAGAACGGCACCATTCCACAAAGCCCAACAACAACGTTGGCAGGTAGAGAGCGTAAACACATTCGCATTCTCTCTACTTAACAAAGCCTCATGCATGAGCAAACAAAAGCCTCTTTCATGAGCAAACAAAGCCTCATTCGTGAGCAAGCGAAGCCTCATTCATGAGCAAGCGAAGCCTCATTCATGAGCAAAAAATAAATGAAGTCTTAAAATCTTCGAAGAAAAAAAAATCCTTTCTGCAGAAAACGCAGCAGCTTCGACAAAGGAAGCACGAAGTCTTAAAATCTTCATAACGTTTACAGAGTCTTAAAAACTCTTGCGAAAAAGTCACTCTCTACTATTGTAGGATAGACAAGCGCCTTGACTTCAAACGTTAACGCTGATATTCAACACATCTTTTAACTCGGCACTATTATCTCTAACACTACCGAGCTGGGGGGCTAACTGTTGGGGTCGGTATTCACCCCCTCAGCATTAACGTCTAAAGACAAGCCGATAGAAGAGATGGCCTTCCGGACTTTCGGCAAAGGAGGCCTAACGGAACCTAAATCTTCCTGCGGAGCGAAGCATGCGGCAGCCGAATAAATCTATGCGAAGCAGGAATGGACCGGGACCAGGTGGGCGACTGCGTGCTCGCAGGCGAGCGACTGCGTGTAGGCGAGCGACTGCGTGCTCGGCACCATGTGCGACCACGGCTTCGCCCTCGTGCGACCACGACTTCGCCCATGTGGGACCACGGGCTCGCCTCAGTCGTTGATCTTATCCTTAGGAGGGAAGCCTGAAGCCCGGTCCAGACGCGAAGCCCATGTTGATGCGACCGACTCCGCAGAGGATTAGGAATGTTTAGCCGACTTAGAAAACTATATATACGTCCTTGTAAAAACCCTAAAGGGGTATCCACAATTTTTCACATACACAAGCTTTGTACTCAACTCTTTGAGAGCAATAAAGACAACGCTTTCTCAATCTCTTGTGATCCCTAGTTAGCATAGAAATCTCTAAATTCCCCTCACGAACTCTTACAAATCTAATTGTGTTGGTTTCGACCCCCACACAGTCATACCTAGTAGTATGCAGTATTATCAGGCATAGACAATTACCTAGTTATGATTGGGCTCACTGGATTCACTTCTTCCTCGATGTTCTCCAGGTGACAAAATAAGAATGGTTGTATAATTCATTTTCGCCTGCAACAGAATAAGAAAATAACAAATATCATTTACTCTCACTAGTATCAGTTATTCCAGTGTTACCACTTACTCTCAGTAGTACTAGTTATCTCAGTTATACCTTTGCAGTTTCGATTTACCTCCTATTATGTATGATTCAGAACGATGAAGCTGCTTTTTAGCACAAAACTATCACATTGCCCTAAAATACTTCCAAAACAAGTCGAGTATCCAAAAACTCATACAAAATAATAAATTTTCTAATTTATAAACAAATTTTCAAAATTAAAATCCGCGAAAAAGAGGAGATTACAACCCTAATGTAATCTTAAACACAAAAATTGCAAAAGACGGAAATATCTAACATTTATTTTAATCGGTGTAAAGACTAAGGGAACAACTTTTTAATCTCGTTTGCTCTGTTTTTTTCCCGGATGAGTTGAAGAACCACGACGAGAGGAAGAAGATGACAAGCTTCATCCTCCTAAGTCTTGTGAAGAAGAAGAGTAGACAAGATTTGGAAGAAGAGAACTTTGAAGCTTGCAAAAAAAAAAAGAAGCTTTGTTTTTTGTTTCGTAAAAAGAAGAAGAAGAAGAAGAAGAAGAAGAAGAAGAAGAAGAAGAAGAAGAAGAAGAAGGTGACGTGGAAGAAGAAGATTGGTTAATTAAGTTTCTGATTTTTATTATAATATTTATTAAATATTTAGTTAGGATTGAATAAATAAGAATATAGTAAAGAAGGGGTAAAGAGGAGAAAATAAGGGGAAAAAAAGAGGAAGTGGTGTTTTTGATTTGGATAGGGTGGTTAGAATTTTTTTTTGGGAAAATAGGGTTTTAAAGATCACTTCCCGCATTTGACCCCAATGTTCTTTCTAATCAGGGTATAAACAAAGAAATACAATAATATGAATATCCAAGAATTTGATTATATAAATTTGTCGTAATTTTTTTTGATAATCAAGAAATTTAAACTCAATAAACTTTAGTTATTCAAATATTTATAATACATAAAATAACAAAAACTATTATTGTTGGATTGTTATTTAATTTCATTTGAGATATTGTAGTTAATGTAGTAGTAGTAGTAGTAGTATTAATTTTAGTAATTAAATACATTTGACCCAAAACAAAAAACTAATTAATTATATAAAAAAATAGATAACACATGTCATCTTCTCATAGCTTTTGCTTTGTCTAAACCTTAACATATTTATATAGATATATCATGTTATCGTTACTGCAAAATGATGTTATTTTTTAAAAATAATTTTGGGAGGAAAAGTTTCTATTTTTCAATTAAAAAAAATAATGATATTTATTTTGCTTTAGAAGTACATTTAAAAAATATGTAGGGTTCGATAACATTTTTTTCTAACAACAATATATTTATTTGTTAAAGCAATGACTAAATTGTAAATAAATTGATATAATTTTCAAGTTTTTTTCTTCAAATAAATTTTTTTCATGATATGCGATTTTTTGCATGTCACTTTACAGTTATGTCATCGTTTAAAAATTTTTGCAAGAATGCCACAATTTATATTTAGGGTATATATAGTTTTTGTAACATCCGCGAACCAAAATATGCGTTTTTGGTCTTCGTGTCGAGCGACACTAGGGGTGTGTAGATCGACACGAAGGATTTGTGAGTGTCGATCGACACGCTGTTGGTGTCGCTCGACACTAGTTGCAGAAATCAAAACCGACTCGATTTTAATCATCGGTTTTGGCTCGGTGGTGTTAACCCTAGGGCTCGTATATATAGTCTCTTGTGGTTTGTGGCCGCGTGCTACAGTAGAAAGAGATCAGAAATTGTTGAGAAAGGAGAAGGGAGAATTCGTGAGAGAATTGAGGATTCGTGAGTGTTTTTGAGACTAGATAATTCGTTGAACGTAGAGGAATCGTTCGTCGGTTCTTCCTTGACGTTTCAGCGTGAGAATCAGTCCCTGTTTGTGGTTGTAATCGTGGTTCATTGATGTTTCTGTCCGAATCTATTCATTCTTAAACCGAGGTGAGTTCGCGACCATAGGTTTCTAGGCAATGATGGATTGTTTGATGGTTTTCGTGGTGTTTTCGTGATGGATTTTCGTGTGATATGGATTGATTTCATTGCTCTGTGATTGTGGATTGTTATTGTGTTGATCGTTTGCAGGTTTGCGACTCGTATCACCCGGAATCGAGTCGTGAGAGGAGAAACTCGATTCTGGTGCGTTACAGAGGCGTGTCGATCAACACCCGGAGGGTGTCGCTCGACACGAGCAATTGAGTCGTGTCGATCGACACGTACAGTTAAGTTGTGTCGATCGACACGAGCAGTTGAGCTATGTCGATCGACACGTGTGGTGTATCGCTCGACAGGAACTAAGTCGTGTCGCTCGACACAAGCATCTGAGTTTTTGTATTGGCTTGTCTGTTGTGCATTGTTGTGTTATGAGGTTGCTTGAATTGATATTTGATTGTTAACCGAAGCCTGCTTGTTACGCCAGTAGATGGTATGACCAGCTCACTAAGTATTTATGAAATACTTACGCAACTCTTTTTCTCATGTGTTGCAGGTAAAAGAAAGGTGTGATCGCGGAATCATGGCGTAGGAAGAGGATGATTAGGGTTTTATTTAAGTTTGTTAAACTAAGTAGAACCTGGTATTAGGTTGCTAGCTTAGTTGATTTTGGTATTCAGATTATTGTTGAATTGGTTGTTGATTCAATTGTTAATGGAATTATTGGTTTAAATTAATTTGTGTTTCCGCTGGTTATTATTTGTTGAATTGACCGTTGAGAATTAATAATTATGGGATTATTAATTCGGGTTAATGGTATTAATTTTTTTTAAAAAAAAGTTTGGTTGTTTCAGTTTTATGGGGTAGGGTTTGGGTTTTGATTCTTTCGTGAAAGAAAGAGAAAAAAAATATTAATGATTTCTTTTTCCATAAAAAATGGCATGTTTGCTATAAATTTTCAAGGGTGGCATATTTAAAAATATATATTTTCATAGATAAAATTTTTGTAATTCTCCTTATAAAAATAATAACTCCTAATATTTTACATAATACTCTATCACGTCAGTTATTAAAATCACACAGGAAAAAAACACTTATTATTTATGATTTTGCATTAAAACTATGATTCTATATGGTCATATAGCAAAATGACACATTTCTCTTTACTTTTGTTGGTATGATTGACAAATTCAAAATGTCATCCGGGAAGCAGTACGACGAGGATTCAGTTTCGGTATCTGATAAGATCCACAAATAAAGGTTATTGTATAATTTCCTTCAAACATTTAAATGAAACAAAAAGTCAATGAAGAAATTAAAAATAGGCTAAGGGAAAGCCGCTCTATATAATCCATTCCATCACCATTACAAATTGCATTTGGCACACTCAATAATATTTTTTCCTTAAATTTTCGAAACATGAAAACCCTTAATCTCCTCGTACCTCTCCTATGTCTCATGATTTCACCTATTACAACGATAGGAGGCAGGCCAAGACATTTGGATGTATCCCATGACGAGAGGCTTAAGAATGCAAGCCACCAAAGTCATTACCGTAACAAATTAAATTTGGAAGATTCTAACATATATAAAAGTGTTGATAACCCCATTTCTATTTCCTACACGGGACCTCCACCTCCTCCGTGGTGGAAGCCACCAAGATGGTCTCCAAAGAAGTCGCCGCCACCTCCTAAGCCATCAAGGCCTCCGACTCCAAAGACGTCGCCACCTCCTAGACCATCACCGCCTCAAATATCTCCTCCTAAACCATCAAGGCCTCCGACTCCAAAGAAGTCGCCACCTCCTAAACCTTCGAGGCCTCCAACTCCAAAGAGGCCGCCGCCACCTTTTACACCATCACCGCGTCCACCAACTCCTAGAATGTCTCCACCACCTCCAAAACCATCACCATCTCCGACTCCGACTCCAAAGAAGTCTCCTTCGCCTTCCCCAACTCCCCAAAAATCTCCACCGCCTCCTAAACCATCTCCGCCTCGAAAGGCATCTCCTCTGTCTCCTAAACACTCACTGATGGGTACATAAATTGGTACGTCAAGTCGTCAACAACTGGTCTAAGAGCTAAGCCATACATCAAACCGAGAAAGGAAACCCAACGTGATGTACCAATAAGTGTTTTCCAATTATCTTTGTTTATCTTTAGCAAATAACGAAGTCATACTTTGTCCCTAGGAAGAAGGAGCAGAGTAACTCTTGTTTTGTTTCACGTTTGATTGCTTCCTTGTTTAAAGGGATCATGATCCCACAATTTCTTTCTTGTATCATTTCCTATTTAAATCAGTGAAAACAACAAAAAGAGATAGTCTTAACTACCCAAAAAAATATTGTTGTTTTTGTTAAATATCTTATATTTCGGATTTGTACCTAGGGCTTTCTATAATTCATGTGTTCCTTTAGTAATGCAATGTCGTTGTCGTCCATGTCTTATGATGACTCCCTCTGTTATATTATTCAAAATATCAAATAAATTAAACGTCGTTTCAAAATTGCAAATTAATGTTGGTTAAATTTAGATTTTTGAATGTTTTTTTCTTCTACTTTTAGTATTGTATCTGTGTTGAATTCGTCATTTTAGCTTTACTAGATTTGAAATGTAGATCCACGATTAGCATGAGTTTCAAATGAGCACAATATAAGTTGCTGTGTTGATTGTATCTTAAAACGTTTATGAATTGGTGCTGTGATTATTAGAAAGTAAAAAATAAAAAAAACTTCTTTTCATGTAAGTTATACAATACTATAGTCTATAGCTATAGGATTTAGTAAACCCCTGGCACGGAGTTTTCTCAGCTTTGATACATAAAGTTGTAACCCAAAGAATACCACTCTAAGTGCACAATAAACAAAATAGTAATTTAGGGACCAAATTCACAAAGACCAAGGTTACTAAACAAATCTATGAGAATAAAGCTAAGGGAAGACACAATATGAGTTTTCTTTGTTCTTGAAAGGATTAATGTAACGGAGAAATCAATTAAACAATGGAAACGTAAGGATTAAAAGCATAAGTCTTTAGGAAGGAAATTTGCATGGAATCAAGAATTGCAAAGATAGAATATCGAAATGAGAAGCAATATAACACACATTTAGTTGGAAGCAATTACATACCAAATCTCCAATCTTTTCATAAACATCTTTCTAAATTGTAATTTACCAAAACTTGTAACCTTTCTAAGTTGGAGAGGGAAAGCCAAAAGAAATAACCTTCACTTGTTTGAACTAAAGACTTTGCAATCCATTCTTTTTGGGTTTTGGAAATTTTATTAGAGTTTTGGTTTGCTATTTAAACCCTTTTATCTTGTAGCTATTAGGCATATCTTATTATTTTTAATTGAAACTTTTAGAGTTTTCTCAATTTGGTGGATTTCATAATTTTATCTAAATTTTTCGCTTGCAAACTTGAGTTTTATCTAGGTTAACAAGATATGATATGTGCGTTCTACTCCAACATTGGCGCATGTCGGTCGGTCAACCTTTTTCTGTTTCATTGATTCATATTTGTTTTGAGATCGAATTCGGGAATAATTTATGCTTTTTTGGTTTTCTGAGTCTTGCTTGCGGCCCAAGAGATTGTTATTAGGGTTCCAAAAGGGCTCATTATTAGTAAATGGAATAAATTCTTGAAGATTGTCAAGTATTGGTTGATGTGAGAGATTTAAACACTCAAGTCATGATGGAAACTGGTAACTCTCTCACCATCTCAAAAGTCAGAGATATGACCATATACATGTTGGAAACCTCTCAAGGTACTAAGATTTATCCAAGACTACAGAAACAAACAACTTCATATTTATAGACAACTAAAAGCAAATATTAAACTTTGGGAAAATTCAAGCAGTTTCCTTCATGACCTGGATCTTGCATTTGGAATAAGCTCTGGGAAGATGCAAAAGATCCTTCATGAGACGACATCTTTCTTCATTATCCACTGCTCCTTTATGACAAACTCTAACCATCTCAAGACGTCTTAACTTCCCCAAGAAACGCTTCATTAAGTCTAGTTCTTGATTAGTTCCTTTATACCCATTGATCTTTAGAAACTTCACTCCAGATGATGACAGAGAACCCGACACACGATCCCACGAAAACCGGACGTAGCCAGGACAAAAAGCTTCCCATCCTCCTCTAACATAGTGCACTAGACCCTGAAAAAAAAATCATTGTACGTTCAGAATCATTGTAGATTCAGAATTAGTACACATTTGACATAATACCTTAATGATGAGAGTCCCTAGAATTAGAGAATTGTTGAGCAGAGATGGAAGCAATTTCCAAAAGATGAATGGAGAACCGTGAGGTTTATCGCTTCCCAGAGATAACCGAACCAAATTGTTGAACACTGGTATCCTGTCACCGCGGTAATACAGCGCCTGTAAACACACACCAAAATCAAGTCTTTTTGGGTTTACTAACCTGTAAAATCCAGTAAAGGCTACACATTTCTTAAAGAGACTAACCTCTAAAGCATCAGGAGATAAGCAAAGGACTTGGACATTTCGTATTCCCTCGAACAAGGCAGTGACATTACCAGGAACATAATTAATACTATCGGGAGACTTTTTACGCATGATTTGATTAGCGGTCAAGAGAATATCAAGCCTAGCTTCAACAAGTCTATCCAAATTCACATTCTCATACTTATCCGCGACCATATCCGAATACTCCAAGTAAACAAGACTGGGTGTATCAAACGAAACACAAGGTTTAACAACAGGAGGATCATCATTACTTCTGTAAACAAAGCTCCTAATCGTCGAACTCGAAACAGAGCCATTCCAATAATTCCACTTATTGGATTCATAAATCCAAAGCATTTGAAGGGCAGGGAAAGCAGAAAGAATGGGTTTAAGCCCAAATTTAGCATCATCACCAAACGAAACAGATTCAAGAACAAGAAATTTCACCATAGGAGAAACAAAAGGTACAGGAGGAAACTGAACAAGACGAATTCTTACTCCAATCCTCAAGTTTACCAAATTCTTGCTACTAAAGACATGAAACGGTAAAGGAAAGATCTTGTGATCATCAAAACTTAAAGCAAGATCCAAAACAACAAGTTCCATTACAGCTACTATCCACTGAATCAACCGTTTTAGTTCAACATTCCCTTGACGACACTTGAGAGAGAGTTTCTTAACAGGCGAAGATTCCTTGACTCGTTGAGAGAGTATCCTATCAACGAAGTCCTTAAAAACCACAATTTGACTATGACCCTTTCTCGGATTCAGTAAGACAGAGTCGTCCAAATCGAGAATAGGTACCGATTGGAGAAGATTCGACCATCGTTTCGAGAGAATCGTTGTTGAAGCAGCTTCTTTTGTTGAAAGGAAAGATAAAACGTTACAGAGAAGATCATCAGGGAGATTGTTGATAAAGTCTACAGATTTCGGTTTCGATTTCTTGTTACGTTCCATTAATGCGATCGGAGGTGTAAAGACGAGAGCTTTTTAAGAGGAAGACATGAAAGTGAAATTTGCGTAAAGGCTAAGACTTTATGGGAGATTGAGGGAAGGAAGAAGGTGAAATTAGGGTTTGTGAAGGAGATGATTAAACCCCTATGAGAAACCGTCACGATTGGATCCGATCTTGAAGCGTGATTTTACACGAATTTGCGTTTAGTCTTTCGGATTTGACCGTACAGAGTAACGTGAGGAGGATGAGATGAATATTTCCATAAACTGCAATTTGGGCCTGCATAAAGTATTAACCAAATTTGGAGAGTAACAACAATTCCACAATTTGGGAAATCAACAACACTTTTGAATTCCTGTATTTTAAAGTAGGAACATTATAAAGGTCTAAGGCGCCTATTTTGACTGTAAATGAAAAGAATTAAGGTAAGGCTCTTAAAAACAATTTATCTTTGACCTCTCAATTTCAAGTCTCTCTAAGTAATGTTTCTCCAATTCTTTTTTAATAGCTTAACAAAATTGATAAAATGAAAAAAAAAACTGAATTGGAAATATATACTAAAATACATAAAATATAAATAATACACAATTATTGATTTCCCAATTATGAGCTGCACCAATAATTTTATTATATCCTTAATTCATTTGATCCATCTAAATACTTCTCGGTATCCAAATTCATCAACCAACATCTACTTCTTTTTTTTATTAGCTAAATCTACTCTCTCTTTTTTTGGAGCTAATATCTTTTGCATAAGATTATGGGATTCATAAACGACGAAGTACAGTGAAATTGAAATAGAAAGGCTTGACCGATTAAGCAGGTAGCCAAACCCACCAACTACTAAAATATAAAAATGTCTTGCCTAATGTCATACGTCATAATTTCCCACCCCTCACACCAACACTCTTACACACCACACGCGCTCAACATCGCACGTGTAACAAACGCGGTGACACGTGAGTTGTGATTTCCGCTTAGTCTCCGCGAGTAACACCCACACGCCTTAATCTCTTCTCTAAACACCACTCATACGTACACGCACAAACGTTTTATTTCTTTATTTGTCTCTTCCAATGATATTTTTCCATACATAAATCTCGTACGCCTCTGCTTTCTTTATAAATATATTGGAAAAATATACTGTAAAAAAAAAAAAGATAAGGAAGAGATTTTGTCTTTTTTTGAACGTGAACGTGAACGTGAAGGTATGTATACTCCGAATCTGTAACAAAATAATTTGGATTTTCTCGGGATCCAAAAATCGAATATTTGTTCTCTTCTCTATCTCTCTCTTTTGATTACTGATTTTACTGTGTTTGATACGTAAGGTGATTTGATTTCGAGCGATGACGAAGGTTTTCGCGGCGGCTGATGTAAGCAATTTGATGACGGAGCTACGACGGAGCTTCGATTCCGGCGTGACTCGCGGTTACGAATGGAGAGTATCTCAGCTTAAGAAACTCCTCATAATTTGCGATAATCACGAGCCCGAGATCGTCTCTGCTCTCCACGACGATCTCGCTAAACCGGAGCTCGAATCCTCTGTCTACGAGGTTCAAATCTCATACTCACTTATGCTTTCTTTGATTTCGAATTTCACATGCTTTTGAAATCTAGTCTTAGAGTATTGGATCCGAATTCGTCAATTTCTGCTGAGATTCATCAATAAGTGCTTAACTGTAGAAAAATGGATTCGATGAATATGTGTAAACATTGTGTGGCCAACTCAAAACATGTGTAAATTTTGATAAGCCTATTTTTCTAACTTTTGGTTGATGCATTTATGTGTATCAGTATCAGTATCACATAGTTGTGGTTTATAAAATTGAATGCATCTTTTTCATGTGTGTTATAGGATTAAATCAAACCTAGTCTGCAAAACAACTTTTTGTATCTAGGAGCCAATACTAAAATAGTAGTAATAAATGTGTTTGGTTCTCATGAAAGCTACATACATTTCATTCATTCTTGCCTACATTAATTCTTTCACCAACCTGTAGTTTTCTATTGGGATCACAACGTTTTTTCATTAGTCAGTGTTACATCCAATAACAATAACAGAGGTTTCTGGAAATGGACCACTCTCAGTTTAATGTTACCAACAGAAATTGTCAGTGACTTGATTATTTTCTGTTGCTCCAATTTCTTTGGTTTATGTACTCATGAATCTGACTTGCCTAGTTTGTTTTTGTAACATTATGTTTCCTCTGTTGTCACAAGTTATTTGGTTTACAAGCTGTGACTTTGACTAGACCAATACTTTTATTACATTTTTTTAAGCAAGTATACAATGTTACTAGGATTTTATACTCATGTATTAGTTAATTATGCAGATTGTTCTACTGCGAAACTCGATCAAGTTAGCCATTAAGCAGCTAAAAACCTGGATGACTCCAGATAAGGTGTGTGTTTTGAATAGAGGTTTATGCAGAAGTAGTCATTTCTTTTTTTTTTTGTTAATCATTTTTCTGTTTTTTCTTTCAGGCAAAGACGTCTCTAACAACGTTTCCTGCATCAGCTGAAATTGTCTCAGAGCCTCTTGGAGTTGTGTTAGTAATCTCGGCTTGGAATTATCCAATTCTTATGTCAGAACATCCCTGATTTTGATTCGAGTTTTCGCTCTAAATTATCCGCTTTTGGAATTATTCAAGTAACTATGTTTTTGGTTTCCTGCAAGTGTTGTCTCTTGATCCTGTTATTGGTGCAATTTCTGCTGGGAATGCTGTTGTCTTAAAGCCATCAGAATTGGCTCCAGCTTCGTCCTCTCTGCTCGCAAAGTTAGTGGAACAGTATCTCGACCCTTCTGCCGTGAGAGTTGTTGAAGGAGCTGTTACTGAAACAACTCTGCTGCTGGATCAGAAGTGGGACAAAATATTTTACACAGGTTCATCATATTTACTTGCCTTAATGTGTTTCCTTTCAAAGTTATTACTTAAGTAACGGCACTTCTATTGAAGAGCATGTTTTTCTGGAGACTAAACATTCCCACTCACTTTGCTTGGTTAGGTAGTTCAAAAATTGGGCGTATTATAATGACGGCAGCTGCAAAGCATCTCACACCGGTTGTTCTGGAGCTCGGAGGAAAATCTCCTGTTGTTGTTGACTCAAGCACCAATCTGAAAGTACTGTATACTACTCTTCTTCATCTTGAGGCATAAAGTGTGTTTTGTTTCTACTGAAGCTAATAATTATTGTGTTTTCTTTTGTCTGCAAAGGTTACTGCTAGGCGGATAATTGCAGGAAAATGGGGTTGTAACAATGGACAGGCCTGCATTTCTCCAGACTACATCCTGACGACAAAAGATTACGCTCCTAAATTGGTAGGTTAAGAAATTATAAGATAGATCCATGAAGCACTTATTTGTTTTTGTATTTGACCTTGTCTTTTCTCTTCCCCTAGATTGATGCCATTAAGCATGAGCTGGAGGCGTTTTACGGGAAAAACCCTATGGAGTCAAAAGATATGTCACGTATTGTGAACTCAAATCACTTTGATCGTCTGTCTAACATGCTAGAAGAGAGAGAAGTTTCTGATAAAATTGTCTGCGGTGATCAAAAGGACCGAGAAAGCCTGTGAGTTCCTCTCTTTTTATATTCTCATCGTCATTGACGATGAAAGTATCACCTTAAGGCTAATAATTTGTCTCCATTCTTCAGGAAAATTGCTCCAACAATCTTACTCGACGTACCGTTAGACTCTCTGATTATGAATGAAGAAATATTTGGCCCTCTCCTCCCAATCCTTACTGTATGAGCCGTTTTCAATTCTAGAAATGCCCTGGTTTATCTCAAGATCTCTTGCTTCATCAAATCTAATGATCTTTTTTTGTTTTTCACAGATCAACAATTTGGAAGAGTGTTTTGACGTGATTCGTTCTAGACCGAAGCCTCTTGCTGCATATTTGTTTACACAAAACGAGAAGCTGAAAGAGAGATTCGCTATGACGGTTTCTGCTGGAGGCATAGTTGTCAACGACATAGCTGTTCATGTAAAAACCACTACTAGTTCTATCTCTGATATACACAAGCTAAATACGAAAATCTCTATCATCATTTGGTATTTGCAGCTTGCACTTCCCACATTACCATTTGGAGGAGTTGGTGAAAGTGGAATGGGTTCTTACCATGGTAAATTCTCATTTGATGCTTTCAGTCACAAGAAGGCAGTTCTCTACAAAAGCTTTTTGGGTGATTCGTCAATTAGGTATGCACCTTACTCTAGAGGAAAGCTTAGATTGTTAAAGGCCCTTGTCAACACCAATCTATTGGAAGTATTCAAAGTCCTTCTCGGAATATCTTAAAACGTAATTCATCATCTCTTGTATCTTTACTTTCTTTGTTTTCCGGATGTGAGTTTTCGTTTTTCAAATATATATGTTTTGGTTTTGTGGATGAATATTCAAGTGTTGACGAATATTGATGTCGATAAATAAGTGAACCGGTTTCTTTGTTTCAACTTGGTTGTTTACAAACAAAGATGACAGAGTAAGAGTCTCTCTTTGGATTTTTACTAAAGCATGTTGTAAAAGCTCCCTTATAAAAGGAAAACAAAGACTGTAAGCATCAAACAATCATTGAAGAATGCTCTGAATCTCTGCCTTTTGATCATCCGTAAGTCGCTCTGGAAACTTAGTCCGAAACCGAACGCTCAAATCTCCTCTTCTCCTCCCTCTCTCCTTGGGATTTGGCATTCCTTTCCCTTGAATCACTGTAACATATCCAGGGTGAATAACATCTTCTATCTTCAAAAAAATCTTGTCACCATCAGGTAAAGTAACACAGAGCTCGCATCCCGTTAAAGCTTCGAGAAGAGAGACTTCCACCGCCATTTCTAAGTCATCGCCTTCTCTTGTAAACACCTCGTGCTCTTTCTCCACTATCACGAACGTCAAATCGGCCGGTACACTCCCCATTGCTTCGTTTCCTTTTCCTTCGAATGTTACTTGGGTTCCTCCTTTCCATC
The DNA here is from genome assembly GCA_963576765.1 of Draba incana. Classification (NCBI taxonomy): domain Eukaryota; kingdom Viridiplantae; phylum Streptophyta; class Magnoliopsida; order Brassicales; family Brassicaceae; genus Draba; species Draba incana. The sequence continues at coordinate 25,542,509 of OY755212.1, read as the reverse complement.
CCGGTTTCACTTTTATCTCCACCATCTCTTCCTCCTCACTCATTTGCCTACACAAAGCATTAAAGCCTTTAAGTCTCTTAAGTTAGGGCTTTGGTAAAAGATTAAAGAAACGAACCCTGAGGTGGTGATGACATCTCTCTTGATCTTAATCGTCTTGGTACATCCGTTGTATAGCTCCTCGAGCGTGCAGCTTAGTTTCTCTTCCGTTGGATGAGGTTTAGCGACTTTGGCAGATGAGCTAGAGTACAAGATAGGGTTTGCGAAGTTCCTAGGGATCGTAGTTGTGGATCTCATGAGTGAGGGCATAGCCTTGTCCGTTCTAGCAGACGAATCCGACCTATTGCAACTGCTTTTGCTCCTCCCTACAAATGATAAACTCCGCAACGTTGCGGTGGTTGGTGTGGCCGTGTTCTGGCTACAACTTCTTGAAAGAGATGATGCCTTCTTGCTCCCCACGAAACTCGTGTTGTCTAATCTGTAACTACGAACCTTGCATAGACCAACGTTAACCCCTTGCACCGCCGTAGCTTCCTAAGAAAACAAAAAACATTTTACCAAATTTAAGAAAATAAAAAGACCATTCTCTAAACAAAACCTAGTTTATTGTGCGGTTGACAAAAAAAACAAAAAAACGATTGATCCAGGTAAATAATATTTTACCTGGAAATGGAAATTGAAGGCGGTAGGGTCATTGAGGACGTGGGATTTGGGAGGTTGTTCTTGTTTTGGTTCGTGTGTAGGCTTATGGGAATGATTATGGTTATGCTTGTCACGAGGGAAGACTCTTGCGATTGATCGGCAAAGACGGAAGAGATCACGGAGGAAGAAGTTTCGTTTCTTCACCGAAGGCTGAGCCACCCCTTGTGTTGCCATCAACGGCGGAGAGAAAGAGAGAGAGAGATTGAGACGTTTTGGGGGTTTGTGAATTCTGAGAATGTTCACACAATTGAGAAACGCTTTTTCCTTTTTTAGCATAAATTTTTTGCCATTGACGGAAACAGATAGGAAGGAACACATTAAGATAAAAAAAACGTCTCATCTCTCATAATAAATCTTAATTAGAAATTGATCCGTTTTTAAAAAAAATTATTTATTTCAGTCCATCATCTTTAATTGCTGGTTCGTGATTATATTTCTTTAAATTGAAAGAGAGTTGACTTTTTTGAAACGTATGCTATATATACAAATACTACTAGAAAAGAATATAATCAATGAGTATGGAAAACAAATTTTCTTTCAAAGGAAAATTAAGATTGGTCGAATTTTATAAAATGGAAGATTCGAAATATACCATGTTTACACAATGAATGAATATTCTAGTCATAATACTATTAACATTTTTGGTCCAGCCAAACACATGAAAGAATTTACTGCGATCTTTCCCTAATGCCAATATCAAAAAAATATATATATTCACATTGAAATATGGGAAATTAGCAAATATAACCCCAAAAAAAATTATAATTAAAATTGTAACCAAATGCCCTACATCCTATGGTTATAATTTAGCCACATTAGTCAATTTTAGTTAATTATCTAATTATTAAATTTTTTTGGTTACTTGGCAAATTAACCCTTGAAATATACCATGTGTTGTCAGGACAAAAAAAAATGTTAATTGAGATTAGGGATAGAAATAGTTGAAATTGAAGATTTGTCGCATTTTATAAAATGGAAGATTCGAAATGTTCCATTTTTGCACATTGAACAAAATATTGTCATCATAATAGCAACATTTTTTTTTGTCCTCGCAACAAAGGAAAAGATTTACCACGATCTCCCTACTACAATTATTGTATTCCAAAGACAATAAAATGTTCTTGTTAATTTCGACATGTCATATATTCTATTCATCATCTGAAGTTAGGTCAATGCTGGTTTAAAACACCATAATATTAGTTCATGAATGAAAATTTGAATTTTTTAGTCATTCATGTATATAAATTAGCATTATACCAATGTTCATGTATGGATCTTCTCTATACCAACCTCGGATATAACATTCTCCTAATCTTATACTCTCATATCATTATATACTAAAAGCTTTTAGAATTTGGACTTTAATCTAGGAATACCGAGCCTTAATTTAATGGAATTTTTTGTTTAATGGGTTAGAGGTGTTACATTGGTCCCTTTTTTTTTGGGGTCAAACATTGGTCCTTAAATCTCAATAATTGTTTATACAAAACTTAATGAATTGTTCATTAATATTTAATTTCTTGACCGCGTCGAAACCGCGTTTCAAGTCATCCAATATTTTCTACGAAGCTTCCTCGCTTCTTTATTAAATTACTTGCGTGGAAAAATCATTCCAATTATGACTCAAACTTAATCACAAAACTCCAAATTAATTGCTTCTGTTCGTCCAAACTGGCCAAAAAAACAGAAATGATAAATGGTGTACAGTCAAATTCTTTTAATGAAAAATTAATTTTGTGTTACAGTATTCTCTCTTTTTGGTTTCCCTTTTTAGTATACTAGAAGTTAACAAGAGATCATGACCATTGACTCATTATGTATATCAATGGCATAATACATACTTTTTTTGTATACAAATAGGCAAGAGCAGTCTCTTCATGAGATCATACCTAACTCTCTTCTTCTGTTTATATATAGTTTGTGAAAATTGATTGATTTGTTGTGCAAGAAAGAGATAAACATGAATTCAAAAATGTGTCATCTTCTCCTTTTGGTCTTGTTTATATTTTCTCTTCCAATATACGCCATTAAATCAAATCAACCTCCTCTTTCCACAATCATCATTCCTCTCTCCGGCAACGTCTTCCCTCTCGGGTAAGCAAATCGATCAGTCTAGCGATGTTTCTCTTCCCTTCTTGGCTTTGACTAACACAAAAACTCTATTACGGTTTTGTAGACACTACACGGCCTCTCTTCGTATAGGCAATCCTTCAAAGGCCTTTACTTTCGACGTTGATACTGGTAGCGATCTCACTTGGGTTCAATGCGATGCTCCTTGCTCTAGCTGCACTTTGGTATGTATTATGTATAATATTCGACTTAATTTCTCATTTCATAATCGAATATTGTTAATTATTTGTTTTGGTAGCCTCCCCCACTTCAGTACAAGCCTAAGGCAAACACTGTCCCTTGTTCAGCCCCGGCCTGCTCAGCTCTTAACTGGCCTAACAAGCCTCACTGCCCAAACCCAAAAGAACAATGCGACTACGATGTCAAATATTTTGATCAATCTTCATCAATCGGTGTACTCGTTACCGATCAGTTTCCTTTGACCCTCCTAAACGGCACCTTCCTCCAGCCCCGCTTAGCGTTCGGGTTAGCTATGATATTGTATTTTCATTTTTTTTTGGAATTATATTTAGTAAAATCAATATGTGACTCCTGAGACTAAAATATTAACATTATGCTTTTTTTGTTTTTGCTAAATATTTTCAAAATATATTAACAATAAGTTGGAATCTTGTGTATGTAGGTGCGGTTATGATCAGATTTTCCCGAAAGCTCATCCTCCGCCTACGACTGCTGGAGTCTTAGGGCTTGGGAGAGGGAAGATCAGCATTTTGACACAGCTAGTCTCGAGCGGGCTAACGAGAAATGTGGTTGGACATTGCTTAAGCTCTAAAGGTGGAGGCTATTTGTTCTTTGGAGATAATCACGTACCTACCATTGGTGTGGCATGGACACCATTAGTCTCACAAGAGTATAGTTTCTTCCTTTCTTTCATATTTACTCTGTTTTCACATATACTAAACTGATTAAGGTCTATACCGATATTTGTGTTCAGCAACCATTACACGACCGGACCAGCCGAGATTCTCTTCAACGGAAAGCCAACGGGTCTCAAAGGCCTAAAACTCATATTTGACTCTGGAAGCTCTTACACTTATTTCAACACCAAGACATACCAAACAATAGTTACGCTGGTAATTCAAGAAACACAAAAATAAAAATTCAAGAACAATGTATGTATGTTATATTGTTATCTAATGCCATTTTTCGCGTGGTTTAGATCGGAAATGATCTGAAAGGCAAACCGTTGAAGGTTGCGAAAGAAGATAAGACATTACCAATATGTTGGAAAGCTGCAAAGCCATTGAAATCTCTTGTTGAGGTCAAGAACTTGTTCAAGACTTTAACAATAAACTTTACTAATGGCAAAAGAAACATTCAGCTCCTGATTCCACCAGAATCTTATCTCATTATCTCTGTAAGATATGATATATTAAACTCAAAAACTCTGTTTTGTCACATTTGGAAATAGTGAGTGGATTATTATTATTGTATTTTTTTCAGAAAACTGGAAATGCTTGTCTGGGAATACTGAATGGGAGTGAAGTAGGATTACAAAACTCCAACGTAATCGGAGGTAAGAAGAAGAGAAGGAAATTCAACATATATTGATCAAATGTTTTTGGTTAAAAGTAAAACTGATTTGGTTTCTTTGTGTTGTAATGAAGATATCTTTATGCAAGGGATTATGATGATCTACGACAACGAGAAGCAACAACTAGGATGGGTTTCAGCAAACTGCGATAAGCTTCCCTAAGCATGATCCAAATAGTGGGATAATAAGATTGAAGTATTTATGTTAGCTATTTCTACATTCGGTGGAACTCGTCTATAATTTTAACTATTAATTACATCAAAATCTTTTCTAGTAGTTTTTTCGATATGCATCCATAACTTATAAATAATTTTAAGGGAAATTAGCATTAATAATACCCATTGCACCAATAATTAAGTATCTAACATAACCTAAATTATAATTAGGTAAATAACATGGAGCATATCTAAAATGACCATTTTAGCTTTATTTTCAGTTACAACATAAATAGTCAACTATATTTTGATCTCTGATAGTTGGCTATTCGCAAATAAAAATTGAAAAAAAAAATTGGATAGCTGACTATGCATGCATAAGTAACTAACTATAATCATAGTGAATTAATAACAAAGTGAACTATATTATAATTAGAATAGCAAACACTATTTTACATAAATAATGTTTTACATAGTCATCTATGTTTTGAAATGATAGTTGACTATTTGTAGATAAATGTTAAAAAGAACCGAATAGCTGACTATACATGCATAAATAGTCAACTATAAACATAGTGAATTAATCACAAGTTGGACTATACTATAATTAAAATAGCAAACACACGTTTACTTAGACAATGTTTTACATAGTCAACTATTTTAATTAACATATAGTCTGTAACATCCGTGATCGAGATTGTGAAAAGGTTTAAAATAATTAAATTCCGCGGGAATTTAATTGGGGTTGTTTTTGCAACTTTCGGAAGTTTTGGGGTCAATTCGTAAGAAGGAAGAAGCGAAGGGACTTTTTGCAATTTTCTGAGAATTTGGGTGTAACCCTATTTCTTTTGATCGAACGTGAGATCGTGAAGAGCAGCCTCCATTTTGTTCCTTCGTGTGATCGTGCTTTTTGAGTGAGAAAGGGGAGAAGAAGAGAGTGGTGTCCGGTGGTAAAGCTTGCGGTGGAGATTCCGTTCGAGCCACCGTCCTCCTTGCGTGAGCCGTAAGTCTCCTTCTCTCTCTCTAGTTTTGATCGGTTTAATAGGTTGAATCTTGGGGTAGAATCGTTAGGCTTGATCGGGTTGTGTGTGGTGACCGAATCATGGTGCTTGGCGGCGGCGAGACATTGGTGGTGATCGGCGTTGAGGCTTGTGCGGTTACAGAAGAGGATGATCGGTTGTGGGAGGTGACCGGCTAGTGCTCGACGGCGTGGAGGATCGGCGTGGCGTGATGCGCGAGGTGAGTCTTGGTGCTTGACGGCGGCATGGTGGCCGGCGGTGGTGATCGGAACGGCGGCGATGGTCGGTCGTTGTTGAGCAGATCGTGTGAAGAAGAAGAAGATGTTGGTTTAATGTTAATTGGTTGGTTTAGCCGGTTAAGGGTTGGTTAATTAGAGGGTTATTCTAATTAGTGGTTTAGGAGTAAACCGGGGAATTAATTTAATTGGGTAATTAAATTAATTTGAACCATGGTCCGGTTCGGTTTAGAGATTAATTTATAATTAATTGTGGATATTAATTAGGAAGTTAATCGGGGAAATTAATTTAATGGGGAATTAAATTAATTTGGACCGTGGGTTGGTCGGTTTAGGAGATTAGTTCATTGATTAGTTTTCGAGTATTAATTATGAATTAATCCGTGGCAGATCGTCGTTGAGTCGGTTTCTGCGGTTGCAGGTTTTTATCGAGAGTTCAACCGTTATCGAGGTGAGTGCGTGATTGCGATGATTGATGTAGATTAGCATTCATGGTGTTTGTTGTGTGAATTCGTGTTATATGATTGATTAATTAAAAGTAAAATGTGGTTATTGGATTGTGATAAATTGATAATGTTAATTATGTTAATCTTTCGCGGGATGACCGCTTCACTGAGTATTTATGATAATACTCACGCAACTCCCGTGTTCCTTTGAGTTGTAGGTAATGGGAAAGCGTGATCTGGGACTGGAGGCAAGGACGGAGGATGATAGGGCCTTATTATTGTTTATGTTGAGATATTAGTAGCCTGTTAGGTTGCTAGAAATTATTTGAGATGGTTATTGGTATTGGAGTTTGATTTTATTTATGGTTATTTATTCCGCTTTTGAATTCACCCTGAGTTAGCCGCTGAGGATTAATGATTATGGGATCATTAATCCGGGTTAATTAATTTTTAAAAAAAAAGTTTGGGTGTTACATTTTGGTATCAGAGCCTTTACGGTTTTAGGACATAGGCTGTGTGAACTGAGACTATGTGTTATACTGAGTTAGTATAGAGTCTTAGATCATCCTCCCGAGCCTTCAGTTGATTCTACGGTATGTCTTTATTTTTTTTCTGTGTGACTTCTAGTAGCTTAGTCTGTATTTTTGGGAAATGCAGTGTGATATGGAGTCTGGAGCTAGAGGTCGAGGCAGAGCTGGTGCCAGAGGTGGCAGAGTGGTTGGCCGTGGAGGCAGAGGTCGTGGACGTGGTCGTGGACCAGCAGTTGAGTCTTCTGTGAGTGTTACGCATGCGTCGGAGACTCCTACGCATCATCAGGCTTCCGTGAGTGAGACCAGTGTGAGTGCTGCGGGTGCCGGGAGGGGTGCCGGGTTTGCTGGTGCTGGAGCAGGCCCCGGAGCGGGTGCTGCTACGGATCGGGAGCGGTTGGAGCGTGTGGAGGGCGTCCTAGCGCAGATATTAGCGCGGTTACCGGCGGCGGGTCCGGTTCCGGCTCCTCAGGTGCCTCCAGTGGCTGAGGTGCAGCCGAGGGCTGCGATGGGTGATGCACGTCCGGCTTATCTCGAGATGATGAGTCAGATGCGTCACATGAGTACTGCTTTCTTTGCTGGCGGTGTTGGGCCGGAGGAGGCAGATGAGTGGCGTATGCGCATGGAGCGCAACTTCCGTTCAGTGAGGTGTCCTGAGGATTATCGAGTTGAGATTGCGGTTCACTATCTGTCTGGGAATGCTCATCTATGGTGGAGAGCTATTGAGTCCAGGAGGCCTGGTTATGTTTGGACCTGGGGAGAGTTCGTGGCTGAGTTTAACGCCAAGTACTTTCCTCAGGAGGCCTTGGATCGTCTAGGGACGAGATTTGTGGAGCTGGTTCAGGGCGAGCGTACTGTGCGGGAGTACGATGCTGAGTTCAGCAGGTTGCTAGTGTATGCAGATCGTAGTATGGATGACGAGCGTGCGCAGGTTCAGAGATTTATGAGGGGCCTTCGCGCGGATTTGCGGGTGCGCTGTAGAGTTTCTGAGTTCGCCACGAGGGCGAGGCTGGTTGATACGGCAGCATGTATCGAGGAGGACTTACAGAGTCAGTTGCCTGCAGCCGTTCCAGCGGCAGTTCCAGTTTCGGTTGCTCCTGCTGTTCAGCCGAGGAGACAGCAGCAGCAGCCGCAGCAGCAGAGTGGTTCCGGTTTTGGTTCCGGCAAAGGCGGCAAGCCTGCGCAGGGCCAAAAACGGAAATTTGATGGTGCTTCCAGATCCAGTCAGAGGAGTGGTGCCTGTTTTGGATGCGGTAGTATGGAGCATCGTCTATCGAGTTGCCCCCGTAAGGGCGATCAGTTGCAGTTGTCTCAGCAGCAGCAGCAGCCGCAGTCGCAGAGGCGTGATACGAGAGTGTGTTACAACTGCGGAGAGCCTGGGCATATTAGTGTGAGGTGTCCCAGACCACCGGCTACGGCGGTAGCGGCGGTTCAGGCGATTGAGGTGCAGCCGAGGAGTCAGGTTGCAGCAGTGCAGCAGCCGAGTGGCCAGATTGGGCCGGCACCGAGGGTGTATTCGTCTGCAGAGTTCGGCCAGGGCAGCGGAGCCGGACAGATCACAGGTAAATTCTAGACTTAACTTCGTAAATTCCTAGTTGTAGAATTTTGTAGTTGTGTGTGTTCTTTTATTTTATTGTGATCGAATTATCAGGGTTCTCAACGCATGTCTATGTATAGGGACCTTGTATGTGGGCGGCTTTGAGTCCCACGTATTGTTCGATTCTGGAGCATCGCACAGTTATATTACTCCGGAGCGTGCCGAGCTCAGTGGCATTCGGAGCAGCGCGGGCGAGCGCGCAGGCATGGTTAAAGTGGCTGGAGGCAGATTCCTGGCTACTTTGGGCCGTGCTAGAGCTGTGGATGTTCAGATCGAGGGGCATTCGATGCCAGCGGATTTAGTGATTAGTCCGGTGGCGCTTTACGAGGTGATCCTCGGGATGGACTGGTTGTGGTTTTACCGGGTTCATCTGGACTGCTTCAGGGGCAGAGTGAGTTTCGAGCGCGATGCTGGGAGACTGGTATTTCAGGGGTTGAGACCCGTTCCTAATACATTGGTGATTTCGGCTATTCAGGCGGAGCAGATGATAGAGCGAGGCTGCGAGGCTTATATTGCGACGATTGTGATGTCAGAGGACAGTGGTGAGGTAGCTTTTGGAGATATTGGAGTGGTTCGGGATTTTGAGGATGTTTTTCGGTCGCTGAAGGGGTTACCACCATCTCGGTCTGATCCCTTCACGATCGAGTTAGAGCCCGGGACAGCTCCGATATCGAAGGCTCCTTACAGGATGGCTCCTGCTGAGTTAGCGGAATTGAAGAAGCAGCTAGAAGACCTTCTCGAGAAGGGTTTTGTTCGCCCGAGTGTTTTGCCGTGGGGAGCGCCGGTTTTATTTGTGAAGAAGAAGGATGGGAGTTTCCGGTTGTGTATCGATTACCGGGGACTTAACCGAGTCACTGTAAAGAACAGGTACCCTCTCCCGAGGATTGATGAGTTGTTGGATCAGTTGAGGGGTGCGACCTGGTTCTCCAAGATTGACTTGGCTTCGGGTTATCATCAGATCCCGATTGATGAGGCGGATGTCCGCAAGACTGCTTTCAGGACGAGATATGGGCATTTTGAGTTTGTCGTTATGCATTTCGGTTTGACGAATGCGCCAGCGGCATTCATGAGATTGATGAACGACGTGTTCAAGGAGTTTTTGGACGTGTTCGTTATCATCTTTATAGATGACATCTTGGTCTATTCGAGGAGTCCAGAGGAGCATGAGACTCATTTGCGGTTGGTTTTAGAGAAGCTTCGGGAGCAGAAGCTTTACGCAAAGCTGAGTAAGTGCAGTTTTTGGCAGAGACAGATGGGATTCCTTGGGCATATTGTATCTGCAGAGGGAGTTTCTGTGGATCCGGCCAAGATAGAGGCGATTCGAGATTGGCCGAGACCGTGTAGTGCTACCGAGATCAGAAGCTTTCTGGGTTTAGCGGGTTACTACAGGAGATTCGTCAAGGGTTTTGCGAGTATGGCGCAGCCTATGACGAAGTTGACCGGCAAGGATGTTCAGTTTGTGTGGTCGCCGGAGTGTGAGGAGAGCTTTGCGAGGCTCAAGGAGATGTTGACTAGTACTCCAGTGTTGGCATTACCCGAGCCGGGGAAGCCTTACACTGTGTATACCGATGCTTCTGGAGTTGGTTTGGGTTGCGTTCTGATGCAGGAGGGTCGCGTTATTGCATATGCGTCGAGGCAGTTACAGGGTAGTGAGCGTAACCGGCCTACGCATGATCTTGAGCTGGGAGCAGTTGTGTTCGCTCTGAAGATCTGGAGGTCTTATTTATATGGAGGCAGAGTGCAGATTTTTACCGATCATAAGAATCTGCAGCACATATTCACTCAGCCATTGCTGAACATGAGGCAGAGGCGTTGGGTTGAGCTGTTAGCGGATTACGATTTGGAGATCATTTATCATCCGGGCAAGGCCAATCAGGTGGCAGATGCCTTGAGTCGACGGAGGTTCGATTCAGCCCGCGAGCAGGATATTGAGGATGTGTGTGCTTGATTGGGGAGGTTATTGGGCGGATCATTTGAGTTTAGTTGAGTTCGCGTACAATAACAGTTATCAGGCAAGTATCGGGATGGCTCCTTTTGAGGCGTTGTATGGGAGGCCATGTAGGACTCCGTTATGCTGGACCCAGGTGGGGGAGCGCAGTATTTTGGGAGCGAGTTATGTTCAGGAGACGACGGAGAAGATCCGTGTCGTGAGGATAAACATAAAGGAAGCTCAGGATCGTCAGAGGAGTTACGCTGATAAGCGTAGACGAGAGCTAGAGTTCGCTGTGGGAGATCGTGTGTATCTCAAGATGGCGATGTTGCGGGGCCCTAACAGGTCCATTAGGGAGAACAAGTTGAGTCCGCGGTTTATGGGTCCGTTCCCGGTCGTGGAGCGTGTTGGACCAGTTGCGTATCGACTTGAGTTACCTCCGATCATGAAGGCATTTCATAAGGTGTTTCATGTGTCGATGTTGAGGAAGTGCCTGCATGAGTCGGAGGAGTTAGTGCCTGAGATCCCTGCGGATCTCCGGCCAGATTTGACGGTTCCGGCGGTTCCGGTGAGGATTCTAGAGAGAGGAGTCAGGGAGCTGCGCCGGAAGAGGATTCCTTTGTTGAGGATTTTATGGGATTGTGGCGGTTGCCAGGAGGAGACTTGGGAGCCAGAGGCAAAGATGAAGTTAAAGTTCAGGAAGTGGTTCGACAAGCAGGTCGCGGCTTGAGCCTTTATTTTATCTTTGTGGTTCTAGTTTTGGGTTAGCATGTTGATGCTTGGTTGTTGTATTTTTGTTTATGTTGTAACGATTCTACGTTTTGAGATTTAATAAGATGGAGTGATTCCTTATTTTATCTATAAGATTATAAGATTGCGATTCTTATATGTGATATGTATTGATAGTCCGTGCGAGATAGTTCGGGTCAATAGATATTTATAGACGTTTTAGAATTTATTACTCTAGGGGCTGCGGCTCCGAATTACTCATTCATGTTTTATCGAGACCGATGGACAGTCAGAGGCTGATGGACAGTCAGAGACTGATGGGCGGTCAGAGGCTGATGGGCAGCCAGGGACTGATGGGCAGTCAGAGGCTGATGGACAGCCAGAGACTGATGGGCAGTCAGAGGCTGATGGACAGCCAGAGACTGATGGGCAGTCAGAGACTGATGGACAGTCAGAGACACCGATAGCTCAAGGGATGCGTCCCGCGAGTGCGAGTGGTGTAGAATGAGTTAAGAGTAATAAATGTCGTAAAACGGGCGTATAGATATGAGACTGAACTAGGACTCAGAGATCGAGTGTATGATCTTGGATAGTTGAACCGGTACGGGTTGAGTATGAGTTGTGGTCTTTTGTAGACAGTTTTGTCGGGATTCGAGGACGAATCCAGTGTTGGTGGGGGAGAATTGTAACATCCGTGATCGAGATTGTGAAAAGGTTTAAAATAATTAAATTCCACGGGAATTTAATTGGGGTTGTTTTTGCAACTTTCGGAAGTTTTGGGGTCAATTCGTTAGAAGGAAGAAGCGAAGGGACTTTTTGCAATTTTCTGAGAATTTGGGTGTAACCCTATTTCTTTTGATCGAACGTGAGATCGTGAAGAGCAACCTCCATTTTGTTCCTTCGTGTGATCGTGCTTTTTGAGTGAGAAAGGGGAGAAGAAGAGAGTGGTGTCCGGTGGTAAAGCTTGCGGTGGAGATTCCGTTCGAGCCACCGTCCTCCTTGCGTGAGCCGTAAGTCTCCTTCTCTCTCTCTAGTTTTGATCGGTTTAATAGGTTGAATCTTGGGGTAGAATCGTTAGGCTTGATCGGGTTGTGTGTGGTGACCGAATCATGGTGCTTGGCGGCGGCGAGACATTGGTGGTGATCGGCGTTGAGGCTTGTGCGGTTACGGAAGAGGATGATCGGTTGTGGGAGGTGACCGGCTAGTGCTCGACGGCGTGGAGGATCGGCGTGGCGTGATGCGCGAGGTGAGTCTTGGTGCTTGACGGCGGCATGGTGGCCGGCGGTGGTGATCGGAACGGCGGCGATGGTCGGTCGTTGTTGAGCAGATCGTGTGAAGAAGAAGAAGATGTTGGTTTAATGTTAATTGGTTGGTTTAGCCGGTTAAGGGTTGGTTAATTAGAGGGTTATTCTAATTAGTGGTTTAGGAATAAACCGGGGAATTAATTTAATTGGGTAATTAAATTAATTTGAACCATGGTCCGGTTCGGTTTAGAGATTAATTTATAATTAATTGTGGATATTAATTAGGAAGTTAATCGGGGAAATTAATTTAATGGGGAATTAAATTAATTTGGACCGTGGGTTGGTCGGTTTAGGAGATTAGTTCATTGATTAGTTTTCGAGTATTAATTATGAATTAATCCGTGGCAGATCGTCGTTGAGTCGGTTTCTGCGGTTGCAGGTTTTTATCGAGAGTTCAACCGTTATCGAGGTGAGTGCGTGATTGCGATGATTGATGTAGATTAGCATTCATGGTGTTTGTTGTGTGAATTCGTGTTATATGATTGATTAATTAAAAGTAAAATGTGGTTATTGGATTGTGATAAATTGATAATGTTAATTATGTTAATCTTTCGCGGGATGACCGCTTCACTGAGTATTTATGATAATACTCACGCAACTCCCGTGTTCCTTTGAGTTGTAGGTAATGGGAAAGCGTGATCTGGGACTGGAGGCAAGGACGGAGGATGATAGGGCCTTATTATTGTTTATGTTGAGATATTAGTAGCCTGTTAGGTTGCTAGAAATTATTTGAGATGGTTATTGGTATTGGAGTTTGATTTTATTTATGGTTATTTATTCCGCTTTTGAATTCACCCTGAGTTAGCCGCTGAGGATTAATGATTATGGGATCATTAATCCGGGTTAATTAATTTAAAAAAAAAAAGTTTGGGTGTTACATAGTCAACTATTTTAAGCAACATAATAGCCAACTATTTATAACTAATGAGATCATTAAGGGTATTTTAGTCAATTTTATTTAAGTGGGTGTTAGTTACCTAAATTCTATTTAGGTCATGTTATACACCTAATTATGATCTCTAAAACTATTATACACCTAATTAACCCTAGTTTTAAACGCGATAATTGATTTTTACTCCTAACTATTTCAAGCTATTTTGGAGTAACTTCTTCAGTTTCATTATCAACATTAATGTTAAGTTGTGGTGCTTGCTTACCACATCAGGGTCCAAAACGGAAAAAAATGATTGGCTTTAATTTTTTTTTTTTTTTTTTGTCAACCAAACATATAAATCAAAAGATGCCTCCTGGAACAGTTGCCCAACTCGGAGGAGAAGCGTTTACATAAAAAAATGCAATAGCATGAGATTGCGCAGAGCGGGCTAGACAATCCGCATGGAGGTTGTTCGCATGTGAAATCTTCGATACCGTGAAGTTGGGTAGGTGTACTATCAAACTTTGAATCTTATCTGAAAGAAGCGAAAAAGCTGGTCAATCGTCTGGATTTCTTATAATATCGACCAGGTCAGGGCTGTCCGTCTCGTACTGTTGGCACTCCAGTCCTCGCTCATGTAAACAAGATATCGCCCAAAGGAGCGCCTCCATTTCTGAATGGAGTGGTGATCTTCATCAAACCTCTCGCCCCTAATAGCACATGATTATCTCCTTGGAGACATATCCACCCCACTCCAGAGGTTGGATCAGTTTTCTTCCAGGAACCATCCACTCGACATCTGAGTTGAGTAGATGCAATGTTGACAGTTGGAGAAACGACCTCCATATCAGTTACCCTTATCTCCTTAGACTGAGAAACCGTCCATCCCCAATATTCCTTATCTACCGTGGTAATTATGTCCTCCGGTTCGGGTTCCACTCCCTGAAAACATTTTTTATTCCTGGACTTCCAAATATACCATAATACCCAGGGAAACATATTTCGGTCACCCTTAATGATATCCCTCTCCTTTAGCCTCCAAAAAAGATGGTCCATATTAGCATAGATAGATGACATTTGCAGATTGGTCCTTTCCTGAAGGGATATGAATAAAGCCCAAATCTGTCTTGCTATGGTGCATTCAAAAAAGGCGTGGTTAACTGTTTCCTCCTCTAGTCCACACCGCATACACACTGTGGGATAATTAACCCCACGTTGGTTTATCCTTACTCGAACAGCTATGGAACCTGAAAGAATCTGCCATGAAAAATGCTTAATTTTCGTGGGACATTTTACTTTCCATACATGAGCTTTTAGAATTGTGAGACTCGGCTCACTAATCAACAATGGCTCCGTCTCTCGTTCTATTTTATTAGCCAACCAATACCGTATATCTCCCCGATTTTGTAAAATTTCAATTGTAATTATCCTTAAGGAAAGAGTGTCCTAGGTGGAGGCCCTGAACTAAATGAATATCTTGTGGATCCATAAATTCCTGTAGTATAGGCATATGCCATTCTTTCCTTATCCGATTATACAAATGATTCACTTGTAGGTTAGGATGAAGGATTCTCCCTCGACCCCTCGCTGGCCTAGGGTAAACATCAGGAATCCATGGGTCTCTCCAAACTGATACCGTATGTCCGGAACCCAGATCAAGCCGACTTTCTTTATATAGAAGGTCTCTGGCTGATTGGCTTTAATTATATATGTATATATATACACTTATGATATTACTAAATCATTAAATTCAGAAACTACAAAACTTGATCTTTATAATATAAGGTAAGAATGAAAAATAGAGGGTACTTAATGATGTAGAACTAGAGTTATAATTAAAAAAAAAAAAAAAAGTATTCACCATTTTGCCTAAAATTTTAAGATTGTCATAAGGCCAACTCCTCAAATTTTCTTAAATAAACATGATCCTATTATAATAACCCTGTTTTAGTAGAAAGAATTGAACATATGAACAAATATCATTTTCACTTAAGTAGCCTAATATGTTATTAACATCCATTCATTACGATAGTCACTACAAGAAAACATCATGTTTTCCGACGGCATTTCCGACGGACGTAATATCCGTCGGAAATTTCCGTCGGAATTCCGATGGATTTCCGACTTCCATCAATCCGTCAGAAATCCGTCGGTATTATGTTACCTTATATCGACGGATTATCGACGAAAATAAGTCATCGTAATTTTGTAACGGATTTCCGACGGTTTCCGAGGGATTTAGGAATTATGAGAATTTTAGGAATTTAAAAATTTAGGGATTATGAGAATTTTATGAATTTAGAAATTTAGGGATTTAGGGATTACGAGAATTTTAAGAATTTATAAATTTAGGGATTATGAGAATTTTATGAATTTAGAAATTTTGGGATTTAGGGATTATGAGAATTTAGAAATTTAGGGATTTAGGGATTATGAGAATTTTTGGAATTTAGAAATTTAGGGATTTAGGGATTTAGGAATGATGAGAATTTTAGATTTAGTTTTATTTTTAATTTAATTTTAGATTAATTTTTATTTTTAATTAATTTTATTTTAATTTAATTTAGTTAATTAGAATTATTTTTTTTTAATCCGTCATAAATCCGTCAGAAATCTGTAACCGTATACCGTATACCGGATATCCCACATACGAATACGGTATCCGTCGGAAATTTTCGACGGATTTACCCTAATTTTATCCCGCTCAAACACATCGTGATCATCGAAAAGGCGGGGGAATCCGTCGGAAACGTTCTAATTTTATACCGCTCATATTCTCTTATTTGGTAAGAAGAAGAAGAAGAAGAAGAAGAAGAAGAAGAGGAGGAGGAGGAGGAGGAGGAGAGGAGGAGGAGGAGGAGGAGGAGGAGGAGGAGGAGGAGGAGGAGGAGGAGAAATAGAAGAGGAGGAGGAGAAGAAGAAGAAGAAGAGGAGGAGGAGGAGGAAGAGGAGGAAGAGGAAGAAGAGGAAGAAGAAGAGGAAGAAGAAGAAGAAGAAGAAGAGGAGGAGGAGGAGGAGGAGGAGGAGGAGGAGGAGGAGGAGGAGGAGGAGGAGGAGGAGGAGGAGGAGGAGGAGGAGGAGGAGGAGGAGGAGGAGGAGGAGGAATTCTCTGCCGGAGAATTTTTTTTTTTTTTAAATTGTAATTTCCGACGGATACGGTATCCGTATACGGTACGGAATCCGTCGGAAATCCGTCATAAATCCGTCGGAATTCGTATTCCGACGCTTTTATGACGGATTTCCGTTATACCAAGATCTGTCGGAAATCCCCCTGTTTACTTGTAGTGAGTGGAGACTATTAGTTGATCGAATGAGACTATTAGTTGTAACTTCGAATTGTAGATTGAAAGATCAATGCTAGAGAAAACTTGAAAACAACATATTATCTAATTTGAGCACAACAATGAGATAGAATATTCTACATTCGAATTGATAGCTTGAAAGATCAATGGTAGAGAAAACTTGAAAACTTAGCACAAACCTACAACGAAACACTAGAAACTCGTTTATAATATTGACAAATGCGGGTAATGTATGTAATAGCTTCAGATTTATGCATATCATTTGCACAAGTAAATTCATTTATATATCTTATCATAACAACATTTGAAGGAAAATTGATAGATATGGACTCAAAACCTTCTCTTTATTAATTTATTTTTATTTTTTTGTCACTTCTCTTTATTAATTGATATCTGTTAATATTTTGATTAGTTAGCACTTAACATATCTATAAGTTAATAAAATTTAAATCTAAACATAACTTTATACACAATTTATTGGAGGTTATGAAACAAGATAAGAGATTTTTACACAAGAAGTTTAAATTAATTACAAAACCTTAAAATGCCTGATTAGACCAAACAATTTCGACCTCTAAACTTTTATGAGAACCATCTTTGTTGCTTTCATCACTTAGCGTGAAACTTCCAGTGTAATTCCCTTCCGTCAACACCTTGTCAATAGGGATCCTCACTTTACCCAAAATTTTCTGAAAATTTAAAAGAAAAAACAGAAATAAATTATTGATTCTAAAAGATATTGAATAAACATAAATAAACGAAAAAATGCATCTACGTACGTTGCGGAAAATGTTATTGGATTTGCAAACGATTTCAAGAAACTGCCCTCTTGGAGGAATAGTGAAATCCCATGTGAATGATTCTTTCCATACCGGTGAGCTACTACGTTTCACAACCTGATACAAATTAGGCTTAAACCGAATTATGACTAATCGAATTTTAAATCCAAACCGAACCAGAATTGAACCGAATGTATGTATTACCTTGGTTTTCTTAGTGGGGCAGTTATCGATGACTAAGCTACAAAACGCATTTGTAGATCGCTTAAGATTATCGCCGCGTTTCACCGCCACCGTGAGGCTTCCGGGAAGACAATTCAAAAGGCTGTTTCCTCTCTCGTGAAAGTTCCCCAGAGTTTTCGATTTCATCATCAATTGCAGCACCGGAATCGCTTCCGCCGCTAAAACCGCTTGCGATCTCGCCGTCTCCGTCCACATGCTCGTCCAAGACTGTCTCAACGTGTGTAGCGTCTCCAACGCCGATTCTCTCGCTTCTTTCTCGCCGGATTTCAAAGCTCCGATTAGGTGAGGAATACACGCCGTCGCCGCTTCTGACGCTCGGAGCTTTGGAAACGTCGTGAGAATCGCGTTTAGCGTTTTCATTACTTCCACGTTTATCGTCGCCGTCGTCCAAAACTCTCTCTCCATCGCCGCTGCGTTTAAATCACTGTGAGTGTTGATGGAATTGAGATTTGGTGATGATTTTGGTTCTGGAACTTACCTGTTAGAGATGTGATGATTTCACTAGAGATGTATTCTTGAAGCGTATGATTAGAGAAGAGAGTTTTGATCATTAGGGCTGCTTGTGTAGCGACTTGTGAATTGCAAGACTTAAGCATCTCTTGAACCAAACACACACCACCTGATTCCGCTACAGCTTTTCTGCTTGTTCTACTGTGCATTGCAAAGTTACCTAAAGCACACATCACTACCATTTGCATTTCGTCGCTTGGTTCGTCGTCGATTAAGCTGACTAGTGCACAACACACGAAAGCCGAATCCGTGGCTTTAGCGAGTCCTTCGTGTTGAGAGATGTCTCCAAGGGCCATGGCTACTAGAAGCTTTGTGGATTCCGATCTTGTCTCAGGGTCTAGTATGTAGTTTGACAAGGGAGTCATTACAAACTTGCAGATTTTTGTTTCTCGAACCTTTGGATTGCGTAATATCAGTTGGAGTAATCTTCCAGAGAGTTCTTCGCATTGGTGTGATCTTAGCAGATCGAGTAATGCATCGAGTGCACCGGCTTCAGCCATTTCTAAAACACTTGACGAGTCTCGCTTCTCACGGATGATCAATGCGTCAATGGCTAAGATCACTATGCTCTCGTTTGTTGAAAACAACATTTTTGCCAAAACCGGTACAGTCACTGTAAAGTTATAGTGTTCTGGGTTAAATGTGAGAATTTTGCAGAGAATGAAAGCGGCTGACTCCCATAGAGATACAGGAAGCTGAGGATCTTCGTCGATGATAACCTTGGAGAGCTCTTGAATTCCTTCTGCATCTGCTATCACAGTCGTCCATGTCACCGAGGATTTCACTAAACCCATCAATGCTATCTCTTGTAAGTTTCTTACTCTGATCCCGACAAGTTTCACAAGAGGAGCAATGAGATCCTTGGTCGTTATTGCTTCTTGGAAACGTTGCGTTTCAAATAGAGATGTCAGTAGTTCTATGGTTGCATGTTGGATCGCTATATATCCTGATTCAAGATATTGTATCAAAGGCATAATGATTGCTGAAGATGAAACTGTTAATGAGTCAAGAACCATTGTCTTCTCCAAGATGTTTGATATTGCTTGTAAACCTCCGAGCTGGCCTTGAAAATCCAAGTCTTCTCTACGCAGAATTGAGAGGAGCGGTTGTACCATTTTAATTCCCTCTTGGCCTCTAGCTACAAGGCCAACATTCGTCAAAACTCTGAAAAGCTCCGCGATTACAGAACATAAAGAATTTGGAGGAGATCTGGAGAGGTGAATTAGGCATTGCTCTATTATCCCCATTTTAATCAGATCCATTTTACGTGGAGTCTTGTCTTTAGCCATTTTTACAAGACAAGAAATTGCTGCCTCACTAATCAGATAGTTGCTAGAAGCCGCAAAGCCGAAGAACAGATTCACACAATCGTGTTCTTCTGCGACCTCTGAGATTCTTTTGCTATCAAGGAGCCTGTCAAGTGAAACCATCCCGGCTTCAACAGCACTGCTTGTTCCTGACAAGATAAGTGATATAAGAGGTACCATGCAATCTTCGGCGGTTGAGCTTGTTCTCAAATCTTCGTTAGTAAACATAAAACAACATATCCTTGCAGCACTTGTCTTTGATTCAAGCAATGAACTATTTGAAGACAAAATTTTGTAGATATTCTCCAGTGGGTTTCCTGCCAGACTACTAAGAATATTTGGCCTTCGACTTTTCCCCATAGTTAGCTTCACTAAAGCAGTTAGAGCAACCTCTCTCTCACTCTCCGACGTAGTATTCAACATTTCAATAAGAGGGGAGAACGATGTCCATGCTAATTCAGAATCTCTGATGTGCTCAGAGCTAAAAAGTTCACGGAGAGCTCTTGCAGCACTATAGCGGGTACTTCTACTACCAAGATGAAGAATTCCTATTAGCTGTTTCATGGAAGTTATAGCTGTTTTGTGCCTTGTGATCTCTGGGCTGCGGAAAAGTGATCCTAACAGTTCAGAAACAGTGAACTCAGCCGAATCTTGAAGACTCAGTGAAAGGTACTTCGCTAAAGCATCCAGAGCTCCAGCTTCAGCGATAAGTATTTTACTTGAATCACCCCACTCTGCAATGCGACTCAGAAGCCGAACAGCTACTATTAAGGCACCAGGTTTATCTGCATTTGGCTTCAATAGATCCACCAGCAAATGAATGCATTTTTGGGTAAATGAACTACATCTTACTCTTTCATCTTCAAGGAGTGCCTCTAAAGTGGCCTCACAAGGTTCTTTCAACAAAGATAACTCTTCTGCTAAGGCACCAAGACTCCATGTGTCTGATTCTTCATAACCAGCCAAGTTTATCAAAGTTTCTATGGTATCTGAATTCTTGATTTCTGCAATGGTTTTTTCATTCTTGTTACGAACTAACGTTGCCAAAACTTGTGCAGTAAAATATCCATCAATCAACTGATCAGACTGCATCAAAGAAGCTAGTGTTGGTACAAGATTTGCTGTTGCTGGAGATGAGACAACGTTTGGTTCCTGAGACAGAACAGCTAGTAATGATATAGCAATCCATTTTTCTTCAGAATCCGAGTTATTCTCCTGGAAAAGTTAAAGATCACAGCTCAGAAACGCCAACACTTACATGATTTAGAAGAAGAAGAAAAAAAGTATACTTATCTACCTGTGTGTCGGATTTGTATCTTTGAAGCTTCTCGGCGATAATTTCAAGTCCATTGGCTTCCACGACGGAAAGTATGTTCTTGGGATGAGTAGAGCAAACAATGGAGAGTAACCACATAGAGATTGTGCTTCCCAAGACAGTAGCTGGATCAAGTATTACAGAGTCATCCATCTTTATGCACAAATTGCTTGTGATGAAAGATCTTGGTCTATGAATTTCAACGCTATATGAAGAACATTTAGAGTTCTGCTGCATATCAAGAAGAGTGTTCACTAAGCTTTTCAAATACCCTGATCGTCCAATTAATTCTGCCCATAAATTTTTGTTGTTCTTTGCTGCGCACACGAGCAACATTGCCCCTCCGACTTTAATTTCAGGGTTGGATGAGCTGATTGTCCTATTAGCCAATGACGATATTGATTTTGATCGTGTGAGCAATAGTTCACCCAACAAGACAAACTGTGTCTTGCAGAAGCGAGACAAAATCTCTATTGCTTTATCTTGCACCAAAGGTTGACCTTCAGCCACACAACGGACAAGAGAGTCTAAACTCGAAGGAACTTCGGTGAATGCAGAAAAGGGGTTTTGGGACAAGTTAGCACCATATTTAGCTTTGGCCAGCAAAGAGAGTATTTCCAAGACGTCTATATAAGCATTGTTGTTCAGGTCTGTTGCATTTAAGAGATCAATAAGTTCAGGAACTGCAAATCGACACTGATCGTTTCCTTTGAATACATCATTGACCTGGAAATGCTTTAGTAATTGATGAAGAGCATGTGAAGCATTTCTCTTACCTTGCAGTGTTCCCTCCCTCAGTACTCGAGTCAAAGCAGAAACAACATCGTCAGCTAAAGCTTCAGCTGCAATATTTGGGTCTGAAAGAAGGTTTGCAAGAGTAGACATGGGATTATCTGTTGACTCGATCGGGTTTGTTTTTGCTGACTTTATCAATGGTTTGATCACTTCAACTTCTGGACCGGATAACTTCTTTTGGCCAGTCTTTTTCTTTGTTGGATTGGATAGAGAGCCTAGGGCATGCGCTAATTGCGTTGCAACAGCGTGAGTGTTTCCACTTAAAAGCTTTGTGCATGGATTATCATCCTCATCAAATCCAAGACCGCCACAAAGGTCTTTTCTTGAACTGAATAGATCAGCCAAGACAGAAGCTGCGTTCTCTTTTGTCTTCTCGTTTGACGAGGCAAGTCTCTGGACAAGAGACCTCAATCCATTGTTCGCTGCAGAACCCTTAGTGACAAATTCCTCTAATGAAGCGGATGCAAGAACATGGCCTAGAACTCTTATCACATGAGCTTTTGATTTAGGAGCATCTCCGAGAAACAGAGCCTGTACTTGCTCGATAACACTTGGGTCAGCTGTTGTAATCAATTTCACAAGTGTATTCGCCGAGTTCTCTTGCGATTTTGGTTCGCCGTTCTTTAAGAGCCCCAAGAGTGCAGGAATAGCTCCGGCTTTCTCAACGCAGACACGAATTTCCTCGCTGTGACAACATAGGTTGAGAAGGACACATACCGCATCCTCCTTTGCCTTGTGAGACGCACTAGTCTCTAGTATCTGCAACAATGGAGGAATTCCGCCTGCAGAGGTAACAGCCCATCTGCTTTCATCAACCTCGTCTGTCAAGATCGCTAAGAATTCAACAGACAGTTCCTGATGTTGTTCGCTCGACAAGCCGAGAAATGGTATGAGGATTTGAATCCCTTCCCTCTTGCCAATCGCTTCCCAAACATTCCCATTTTTGCATAAGTTTGACAAAGAAGTTATCATCCGCTCACGTGGATCCACAGTGGCCAAGGTTGTTAGTTTGACTAAAACCCTTTTAGCCTCCACATTGTAGAGTGATCTCGATACATTAACATTTCCGTAAAGACTTGCCATAGCTTCCAAGATACGTTCTTGGATCAGTTGGGTATCCCGGGCCTTAAGGAGTCTCACTAGTAGTCCTTCTGTTAGAAATGGATTAAACATTTCTCTATCATCACAACAAGTTACTTGAAACTTCCTCAGAGCATAAGCGAGAGCTCCAATAATATCAGCGATGGGCTCAGTGAGGCGTGGAGACAATGATAACTCTCCAAGATACACTATTAAAGCTGGCATTCCTCCGCATAAGTTTGCTAAAGCTTGTGTCCCATAAATTTGCAAGACGCGTTCGTTTTCTTCATCCACCGAATCTTTAGATGAAGCAACTACTGCACCAATCAGAAGGTGGATCCCATCCAAATCTTTAACAACATTCCTAGCTTCATCTGACTTTGATGTGATGGCTTCTAGAGCATTGACTACACTGGCACGCACTGAAACACTGCCTTCCCATAGAAGCTGAACTAGAACTTGTACAGAACCTGATTCTACTATTTTTGAGATGCTATTTGGGAAAATCCTAACAAGACATGCTAAGAGAGAAGCTACGTTTGATTGAGATACGGGGTTACTAGACTGTAGAAGCCTTAAGATGATATCAACTCCGCCATCTTCTAGCGTTACCGTCCAAAAACCATCTCGATCGCCACAAAGGTTTCTCAAAGCTCCAACCAAATAACCTTCAACCGTCTTGTCCTGCTTTTTTCTCGTCTTTAACTGATCATACAAACTTGGTACCACACCTTCCGTGACAAATATCTTGGTACCTACACTATCATCATCCATTCCACACCAGGAAACTTCATATATGGCCTCGGCTGCTGCCCTTCTTGCATCCACAGAGTCAGATTTCAAAAGTGACAGCAGCGGTGGGATGCATCCGCCTATCAGTACCTTAGAACGAATGCTTTCGTCTTTGCATAAAATGGTCAGGATTGAAGCGGAATTTAGTTTCGCCAAAAGGGTGCCATTCCTGAGAAGTGAAATGAAGGAAGTCATGGCGTTCACGTTCCCCCCAATGATCTTTCGACACCCTTTTTTACTTTTGGCTAGACCGAGAAGTCGAGCGGTGCTGAGCTCTATCTCTTGTGGCGCTGATTTTTTGGCATGAAGCTGCTCGATGAGACGTGTGATCGTCACTGCTGCTTTCTCTGGATCATCCATCTCCGGTGTCATTGTTTTATTGTTGTCCCTGCACCAAATATCGACATCCTTAATTAGGGAAAGTAATGCAGAGGATCATCATAGAATTATCGGAAACACATCGATACCTCGGCCGAGGAGAAGACACACGAGTCTCTTGCTGACTCGCTGAGGAGGGAGGCTTTGACATCTTCTCTTTTCTCTATACATTAAACATTCTAATGATAAAGATACTGAAGAAAATGTGAAAATCTATTTTATTTAATTTTTCTTTGAGAATATTCGTTAACAACATATATATTTATTGCTTAACCCAAAATTAACAATTTTTGAGAAAAAAGCCCATGTTTGTAGTTTTGGATATGTTTACATATCGGCGGTTTGTGTTACCATGTATTATATACTTAGTTTGTGTAGTTTAGAGAACATTTGTATATTTGGGATGATTAACAACATATTAGTTAATAGTTCGTGTAGCTAAGAATCATTTTTCCTTTCTTTAAAAGGTTTAAACCTAAATCTTCCCAAATGCACGAATATTTATTGAATTGGTGATGTAAAACTGGAACAATGTAAAACATTTTAGTCATGTCTAATAAGTAATAATTCCAGGATTTAACGTTTTTGCTAAGAAACTCTACAGAAAATATATAATGTGTAAATAAATTATCAACTCACCTTTTACCCAAAACGTTCCAAAACTCCCTCCTCCTGGGCGCAGCAAACGCTGCTGCTCCTAAAATTCAATTGTTGCAAACAATGTTTGATGAATGGTTTCGAGTTAGATAAAGGATAAACAACAAATGAATTCAATATTCAATCAAGTCCACATTGTCATGGTTTGTAGATATATCATCGTAATTTCTTCCTTGTACTTACCTTTTTTCTTTTGTCGCTGGTCAGACAAGAATTGCTGGACAAATTGTCCAACAAACAACAAAAGAAAAAAAAATAACGAAACGACTTTTAAAAGGTTTAGTAATCATAAAATCGAAAACTATAACTATAACTTCCTGACTTTTCTCTTTTTCACATTTTCCCCCGATTTTGCGGTCAAATCTTTATCACACACCTAATTTAGTAAGATCTGATTAACTAATTGGGAACAAATCATACTTCTATAGGCAATGATAAAATAAACATTCACATTGTTAGTATAAATTTTTTTTTACGGTGTAAAAGCAAAACATAAATAAATTTAAGAGAAATTGTAATAGATGGTATAATCTCTAGTTGAGTTTTTTTCTCACAAGGGATTGAGATGTAAACACGTCTTATTTTGATACATTTTATTAATATAACAAATAAAAATCACAACATAACTAATGATGATATCAATTAACGTGAGTTTCCAACATATTTAAGTGTTCTTTTATTAGAAACTCAAGAAGTCCAATTTCAGTTTGGGAAAGGAACAGGTATTCTGGTAAAATATATTAAGTGGAAATTAAAGATAAAACTTTGGTCAAAGGTTTTCTACTATAAATAGTCTTTGTTATTCAAACGATTTTCAATTTGGTGACATTATAGGATGTGACTGTATGACACTTAGGCCATCACCATTGGAGACATTTTACCAATGTCTCACAATATAAAAATATGAAAAACACATTCTCTCTTCTTTTTACTCAACTTTATACCTTCTTTTTCATTTTTTTACTCAACTTTATACCTTCTCTTTCATCCTTTTACTCAACTTTTATTAATTTTATATTTAAACACACCTCAATTATCTCTCTCTTATGTCTTCCTCAAGACACAATCTCTCCAACTAAACCCACTATCTCCTCTCTTTACTCAACTTTTATTAATTTTATATTTCAATACACCACACTATTTCAACAAAAAACACTCTCTTTCTTCCTTTTACTCAAATTTTAATAATTTTATATTATGAGACACACCCACATTGTCTCCAATGTACATGCTCTTATAGAAGAAAGATAATTCTTCTCTAAAAGTACCAGTTAAAAAAAATTGGAAGAAAAAACAATTCTTTTAAAAGTATTAAAAAGTAACTAATTTGGAAGAATTTTTTCTTCTCAAATACACGGGTATAATTTTTTCTTCTTGTGAAAAGACATTTTTTTTCTTCTATCTTTTCTTCTCATTTCTTCTATTTTATTTACCAGTCATAGCATTTGTGAACAAGGAGGGAGTATTTGTGATCTGTGAAGTTCAATAGTATTTTCGAGCGGTGAAGAAAAACATGAAGAAAGAATAACTCAAATAACCTTGGAAAGTTCACTAATAACTCAAATAACCTTGTAGAGATGAGACTATGTGAAAAGTCTTTTAAACCTTATGTGAAACTTTTTATTACAGAAATGCCATTGAAAAAAAATATTAGGTTTTCCTTTCTCTCAACTAAAACTGTTTTCCTTTTTTTTTTTTTTCATTTCGACGGGAAAGAAAAGGAGGAGGAGGGAAAGAAAAGCGACGGTGATTGAGGCGATTAAGCTTGGTTATCGCCTTTTTGATACGTCTCCGAGGTACAAGACGGAGGAGCCGCTCGGTGAAGCTTTGTCGGAAGCGGTTTCTCTCGGGTTGGATCCGAATAATTTGTCACTTCGAAGCTTCGGGCTTCATCTTCTCCGGCGATTTCCTCGTCTCCGGCGACTCCAAAGGTAAGTTTCGGGCTTCTCTCAACTTCTCTTCTCTTTGTTTCTTCTTTTCTTCCCTTCGTTTCTCTTTTATTCGACATTGAAGCTTTTTTGTTGAATTGAAGATTTTGCGGTTGTTGCGGCGGAGGCGGCGGAGGCGGCGGCGGAGAGACTTGAGGTTTAACGACATGGAGATTTCGGAGGTGGTGGTGAAAGAAGCGGAGGTCATGGATCTGTTGGATTCAGCAGTGGTGGTAGTTTAATTTGGTAAACTTATTTGCATTTGATGATAGACTTGTTTGCATTTGATGATAGACTTGTTGGTATTTGATGATAGATTTGTTGGCATTTGATGATAGACTTATTATTATGTTACGATAGACTTATTATTAGGGCCGGGATAAGTGGAATTATCTGTTCAGTAACAGATGAAGGATTGGATTGCAACTCCGTGAACGAGTCTTCATCCTCTAAAACTTCCACTGAAAAAGTCTGACCATCTATGGTGGATTTTCTCCTTGTATGTTCCATGTCAAAATCCATGACAATATCACCAAGTTCCAGCTTGATCTTCCCTTTTCTCACATCTATATGAGCACCAGCGGTAGCTAAGAATGATCTTCCCAGGATTAGAGGATCTTCAGGTTCATCATCATATTCCAAAACCACAAAATCTGCATGAATAATGCAACCCTGAATCTTAATAGGCACGTCCTCTAAAGTTCCTTCTGGGAATCTCCTAGATCTATCAGCTAATAGAAGAGACATCCTAGTGGCCCTGAACTCTGTTATCCCAAGTCGAACAACAACTGAAAGAGGCATTAGATTGATACCAGATCCTAAATCACTAAGGGAATGTAGGAAACTTCATGTAGAGATTGAGCAGTTAAGCACGAAGTTTCTTGGATCTGGCAGCTTCAAATACACGGGTATAATTTTTTCTTCTTGTGAAAAGACATTTTTTTTTCTTCTATCTTTTCTTCTCATTTCTTCTATTTTATTTACCAGTCATAGCCATTGTGAACAAGGAGGGAGTATTTGTGATCTGTGAAGTTCAATAGGATTTTCGAGCGGTGAAGAAAAACATGAAGAAAGAATAACTCAAATAACTTTGGAAAGTTCACTAATAACTCAAATAACCTTGTAGAGATGAGACTATGTGAAAAGTCTTTTAAACCTTATGTGAAACTTTTTATTACATAAATGTCATTGAAAAAAAAATTAGGTTTTCCTTTCTCCCAACTAAAACTGTTTTCCTTTTTTTTTTTTTTTCATTTCGACGGGAAAGAAAAGGAGGAGGAGGGAAAGAAAAGCGACGGTGATTGAGGCGATTAAGCTTGGTTATCGCTTTTTTGATACGTCTCCGAGGTACAAGATGGAGGAGCCGCTCGGTGAAGCTTTGTCGGAAGCGGTTTCTCTCGGGTTGGATCCGAACAATTTGTCACTTCGAAGCTTCGGGCTTCATCTTCTCCGGCGATTTCCTCGTCTCCGGCGACTCCAAAGGTAAGTTTCGGGCTTCTCTCAACTTCTCTTCTCTTTGTTTCTTCTTTTCTTCCCTTCGTTTCTCTTTTATTCGACATTGAAGCTTTTTTGTTGAATTGAAGATTTTGCGGTTGTTGCGGCGGAGGCGGCGGCGGAGAGACTTGAGGTTTAACGACATGGAGATTTCGGAGGTGGTGGTGAAAGAAGCGGAGGTCATGGATCTGTTGGATTCAGCGGTGGTGGTAGTTTAATTTGGTAGACTTATTTGCATTTGATGATAGACTTGTTTGCATTTGATGATAAACTTGTTGGTAGTTGATGATAGACTTGTTGGCATTTGATGATAGACTTATTATTATGTTACGATAGACTTGTTATTATGTTACGGTAGACTTATTCTTATGTTATGGTAGACTTGTTATTATGTTACGGTAGACTTATTCTTATGTTATGGTAGACTTGTTATTATGTTACGGTAGACTTATTCTTATGTTATGGTAGACTTATTGTTATGTTATTGGTGAACATGGAGGTTTCAGAGGTGATGGTGGAGAGACTTGAGGTTTAATGGCGGTTCTTGTGGGTCGAAACCAACCCGGTCTTGAACATCGTAGAATTGAATCGCCTATGAGCAAAAGTCTTAAGTGTTGATAGATTTATTTTTATTTGATTGTAGATTTATTTTAGTTTGATGGTAGATTTGTTTTTCTTTGCTGGTAGATTTATTCTGGTGGACGTAGAGGTTTTGGAGGTGGTGGCGAAAGAAGCGGAGGTCATGGATATGTTGGATTCAGCGGTGGTGGTAGTTTAATTTGGTAGAAAATTTGTTCTGTCATGGTAGATTTATTTTAGTTTGATGGCATGATAGATTTATTTTTATTTGATGTTAGATTTACCACACTAGATCAGACGATACTCTGATTCAAGGAACCGCCGCTGATGGTGGTTCATTTGGTGGACATGGAGGCTTCAGAAGTGGTGGCGGAAGAGGCAGAGGTTGTGGATAACTTACAAATTTATTATGTTTGATGGTAGATTTATTCTCTGTTTAATGGTATGGTAGATTTATTTTTCTTTGATGGTAGATTTGTTTTTCTTTGATGGTAGATTTATTCTCTGTTCAATGTAATGAATTGACAGAATTTATGTACTCTAGAAATTTGCTCGCTATATAATATGTTTCCAAATGCCTTTAGCATCAATTATTATAACATTAAAACAGGAAAACAAGTTAAAATTGAAAAGGCACACATAATAATAGACATATATTTAAGCTTCACTAGTGGTATGATTATGATCGTATTGACAACAATTAGAACACTTGTGTTCTTTCCTTGGCTGGTATCATTCCATCTCAGTCTCCAATGCACTTTTTATCCATGAGTCAGATAATAAGTCTACTACAACATTATTTAAAGAACCTAAGTCAGATAATAAGTCTACCACAACATTATTCAAAGAGCCTAAGTCAAATAATAAGTCTACCGCCACATTGTTTAAAGAACCTAAATCAGATAACAAGTCAACCACAACAATGTTTAAAGAAGCTAAGTCAAATAACAAATCTACCACAACTATATGAACCTATGTCAGAAAACAAGTCTATCACAACTATATGAACCTATGTCAGAAAACATCTCCGGATAATAAGTCTACCACAACTATATGAACCTATGTCAGAAAACAAGTCTATCACAACTATATGAACCTAGGTCAGCAAACAAGTCTATCACAACTATATGAAACTAGGTCAACAAACAAGTCTACCACAACTATATGAAACTATGTGACCAAACAAGCCTATCACAACTATATGAAACTAGGTCAGCAAACAAGTCTACCACAACTATATGAAACTAGGTCACCAAACAATTCTATCACAACTATATGAAACTAGGTGAGCAAACAAGTCTACCACAACTATATGAAACTAGGTCACCAAACAAGTCTATCACAACTATATGAACAACCATCGTCGGATAACAAGTCTACCACAACTATATGAACAACCATCGTCGGATAATAAGTCTACCACAACTATATGACAACCACCTCTGGATAATAAGTCTACCATCCGAAAAACAAATCTACCATAAGGTAAACAGAAAAATTAAGTATACCAATATTTTTCGGGAAATCGTTACAGTAAAACAGAAAAAGATTCAATAAGTCTATCGTCAAAAATATTAAATCTACCAATTAGTATAAATCTATCACCACTAAAATAAGTCTATCACTACAGTCAACTAGTATAAATCTATCACCACTATAAATAAGTCTACCAGTCGCAAAACAAATCTATCACGGAAATTTAACTCTATCGTTAAAGGAAATAAATCTATCAATCTTCGGAAATAAATCTACTAATCACAAAATAAGTCTACCGCTCCAAAATAAATCTATCACTGAAAATATTAAATCTACCAATCACTCTAATAAGTCTACCATTCGGAAACAACTCTACCATCAAGGGGACAAATAAGTCTACCGTTCATATATAAATCTACCGCTCAAAAAATAAGTCTATCGCTTAAAAAATAAGTTTACCGGTCGTAAATAAGTCTACCATCACAGAATGGTAGACTTATTTTCCTTGGCGGGAACTTTTCCCGCCGATTCATTAATGGCAGTTTCGTAAATACGTTTTTTGTTATCAAGGCAAATAAGGGTAAAACGGGCAAAAATTCTCGAAAACACAACTTTTTGAGGAGAAGGTCTGTTTAGTGCAAAACCAACTTTCCAAGGTTATTTGAGTAAACTTCCCAAACATGAATTCAAGAACATTCCTTAGACTTTGCAAAATGAAGCTCAACACCATTAAAACATAGGTACCTGAGTACAATAAAGTTCGTTTTAGTTTTGTGAAATAGTTCACTATTTGTTTCATTAGTACGTAATTGTGATATAATTCACTATATAATTTATCTATTAAAAAATAATTAATAATTCTAAAAGTAAAAAATGATGATTGTTTTGAGCAAATTTGTAATGCAGAGAAAAATAAAAGAAATTCTGTATATGTCATTTCAAATATATTTTAGAAAATATTGTTATTTTTCTATTATTACAAATAAATTTACATTAAATGTGCTTTAAATTTGACAAATTTAACTGAATTTACTATGGATAAATTAATCAAATTTTGTTTTCTCTTTGATAGTTACCCAATTTTCAAACTAACGACACATGTTACTTTATTAATTTACATGCTCAAACATGTTATTTCACTAATTAACCATTTATTCAATATGTGTGAAACGTCTAAAGGAAGTATGATTTAAAATGTATAGATGTTATGTGCATTGATGTTTGTGTGGTTATGGAAATAAATATCTCATTTATACGGTTCTTACAAAATTCTAAACATTGTATGATTTTAGATCAGATAACAAAATTTGATGAAGGAAGAGAGCGATTGTCCTAAACATCTTTACACCTTGAGATTTCAAAATCTTATTACCAATTCCGATTCTTGTTACTCAACCATCACAATATCATAATTATACATTTTAGTTCTAAATTTAAATACACGAACCTTTGAAAAAAAAAAATAGTATTCGAATCACATGAGTTTAAAAAGAGAAACCCAAAATTTAAAAAAGGAAAAATAGCTCCTGATTTCAATGTAGGAAATTTGTATGCCTCGGAGTTGTTTAAAAAAAAGACAAGCCCAAAAGTGACCGTTTGAATTTCGAATTTTATTTTTCTTTTCTCGCCGTTTTGAAATTCGAATTCAAAACACGACCCAACTTACTTTGTTTTGACTGTGACATGCTTCCCCACAAACAAGTACACGTGGCGTAACATAAGAGGACAGTAATTAAATACGAAATGACAGTCATACATCCTTAGACTCTGTGTACGCTCCATGAAGAATCTACCTGTCAAATCAACGGTCAGGATCTTCCTTCAAATTCAAAAAATTATTTTAATTTACAAAAAAAACTACTTCGTGCACTCTGTTTTTAAAAGCCCCTTCTCTTACTTTCTCTTTAAACACAATCTTCTTCTTCTTCTTCTTCTTCTTCTTCTTCATCTTCTTCTTCTTCTTCTTCTTCTCGGAGGTGAAAATTTTAAGCCTAATCAATGTCGAACATTCATCAGAATCGACGATCTTCGTTTTCCTCTTCCACAAAATCTTCCATGGCGAAGCGTCACGCACCTTCTTCCTCGGAAATCTCCGTTAAACCGGCGATGACCAAAAAGCGAGCCCCACTCGGTAACATCACCAATCAAAAACGAATCCCGAATCCATCTTCCGATCTGGTGAGTTCTTCAATTCTCTATATCAATTTCAATTTTCCACAGAATTTTCTCGTCAATTTTGAAGAATCTGTGAGAATTCGAATTCGTTGCTTCTTTGATTGAATCTGTATTGAATTGAGATTTTTTTTTTTTTTTGATTTTGAATAGGCACATTGTTCGAACAAGTCTGCGAAATTGAAATTGGCACCCACACAACCTGTTTGTTTAAATGCCAGTGTAAAGCCAAGCGTAATTCCGAACAAAGTTACTTCATTGCCTTATGAACAATACCAATCAAATACCAAATCTGATGATGGGTCAGTCTCAATGGACGAGACAATGTCTACATGTGATTCCTTCAAGAGTCCACAAGTTGAGTATATCGACAACGACGAAGTCTCGGCTGTTGTTTCAATTGAAAGGAAGGCATTGAGTAATCTCTACATTACGCAGAATCAAGAGACATTAGGTATTTTACTAATAACGCTTCTCTACTTTGTTTATATACTTTTGTTTTTTTTTGTTTTTTTTGTGGTTTGAATTTGTGAGATTGCTTTGATTATTATAGGAAAATATTGCGGTAGAGATGTATTGTCAGATTTGAAGAATGATAATAAGGATCAGTTTGTTAACATTGATAATAATACCGCGGATCCGCAGCTTTGTGCAACATATGCTTGTGACATTTACCAGCATCTTCGTGCTTCTGAGGTATAAATCTTTTGTATAAATCAAGAATCTTATTAGCTTTATGTTTTTACAAATTCTGAATCAGTTACTCTATGGTAAGCGAAAAATCATTAATCTTTTGTTATCGAGAATGTTTGTTGCTTTATGTTTTTTGCAAATTCTGAATCAGTAACTCTATGGTATGTGAAAAAGCATTAATCTTTGGTATCTAGAATGTGAGTAGCTTTATGTTTTTTTGCAAATTCTGAATCAGTAACTATATGGTAGGTGAAAAAGCATAAATCTTTGTTATCTAGAATGTTAGTAGCTGTATGTTGTGCAAGTTCTGAATCTGTAAACTCTATGGTAGGCGAAAAAGCGGCCTGCGGTTGACTATTTGGAGAGAGTTCAGAAAGATGTAAATTCCAGTATGCGTGGAATCTTAGTTGATTGGCTAGTTGAGGTAAATTAACAACATCTACAGAATTGTTTGAAATCTGATGGCTTTAGTCAATTCTTGCCAATGTATGTATAATTAAGTATTTGGTTTGTGACAGGTATCAGAGGAGTATAGGCTTGTACCGGAGACATTGTATTTGACAGTGAACTACATAGATAGATATTTGTCTGGGAATGTGATTAGTAGACAACGGCTTCAGTTGCTTGGTGTCACGTGTATGATGATAGCAGCGTAAGAATGAATTTCTTTCGTCTAGATTTGTTTGGTTGTTTCTTGTGTTTAAGCAAAATCTGATGATGAAAAATTCTTGAATGTTGCAGGAAATACGAAGAGATTTGTGCACCACAGGTTGAGGAGTTCTGCTACATCACTGATAATACATACCTCAAGGATGAGGTTCGTGTTTTAACAAATTTCGATAAATGAGAACGAAATTTGATGATATAAATGCCTGATTTGTTTTCATTTGGAACTGCAGGTTCTTGACATGGAATCCACTGTTCTTAATTACTTGAAGTTTGAAATGACAGCCCCAACTACCAAATGCTTTCTAAGACGCTTTGTTCGAGCTGCCCATGGGGTTCACGAGGTAATGAACAGCTTCTTAAGAGGATTTTGCTTTTCAAAACCCTGTATTGTAAACTTATACATGTATTGTTCTACTTTGTACAGGCTCCATTGATGCAGCTAGAATGTATGGCCAACTACATTGCGGAATTATCGCTTTTGGAGTACACAATGCTCTCTCATTCTCCTTCACTAGTGGCTTCTTCCGCCATTTTCTTGGCTAAGTACATTCTAGACCCAACAAGAAGACCATGGGTATGTTTTAGACTTTTGGCTTTGCTTACTTGTAGTATGATCATGTAGTAAAATGGGTCATTGTTTCTTGGTGGATCAGAATTCGACGTTGCAACACTACACGCAGTATAAAGCGTTGGAGTTGAGAGGATGTGTAAAGGAACTTCAACGCTTGTGTAGTAACGCTCATGTCTCTACTCTGCCTGCTGTAAGAGAGAAGTACAGCCAACATAAAGTAAGTTTAATGTTTTTTTGTGTTTATAAGTAGAAGAGTAATGATGATGATGAGGAAAGTTTTTGTTTATGTTGAATAACGAAGTTGATTTGTTTTTTTTTTTTTGCAGTACAAGTTTGTGGCAAAGAAGTACTGTCCATCAATAATCCCACAAGATTTCTTCAACAACAGCTAAATCCTTAATTAACTTGTGTTCCAATTTTGCGTTGGATTCCTCTCTGATTGTAAATGATTCTGCTGTTGTTGGCCATTTAGCTACTACGATCTCACTTCCAAAATTCTTCTCTTTACATAACAAAACCAAGAACTTATTTAAACTCATGAGATGCAGAATGATTCTAAAGAAAAATAAAAATGTTTTTTAAACTATGATAACCTCAAAACTCTAATAACTAATTGGAGAAACATGTAAGTATTAAAAATAGAAGACACCTAAAAGATTCTAAGACTGATTAGAGCATTTCAACAACCTTCAAAACATCTCAAAAGTATATGGTGTTTAGTAATTTTAATATACCTACATTTTTTGCTTCTTAATCATTAGATGGAGTATCAAAAGTTTATCTTGAATTTGATTTATTTAGGGAGTTTAATAACGAGAGTACATGCTAGTTTACTTGTTAAATTTTCTACTACCTTGAAAATTTGTTGTTCATACTAGGTATTTATAGAGTACATGCTAGTTTACTCTAATGCTGATTCTTTAGCCCGGCCAGCTCGGTCAATGACGTTTTCTTTTTCTTATGTCAACAACTTACCTCCATTTTGGACAACCCATTGTGGGAGTTTTCTATAATTTAATGTTTGGTTGACAAAAAAAAAAAAGTAATTTCAACTGATGTAATAAATATATTGTTTACAATGGTAAAAACAAAAAAAAAAACAAGAGTAAATTAGCTAAATAACCAAAAAAACTTTTATAATTAGAAAAATGACTAAATTGTGGGGATTCCTTTGAAAAACTATAGGGAGTTTTGGTTACTTTTCCAATATTGCAATTTTTTTGGATATTAAATGCAAATTCTCAAAAAACAATAAAAGGACAAAAAATAACATTTATTTATATATATATATATATATATATATATATAAGTTGTTACATTATACATTGGACGGAATAATACTGAAATAATGTCAGAAACAATGTTAAAAATAAAATATTTACAAATAACATATTTGATAATATATGTTAGATAGATGCTTTTAATATGACCAAAGTGAACTTTAATTTGATAAGAATGAAAAAAAAAAAAAACAGATTAAAAACAAATTTGTACCTTAATTTCTACAATAGTCAAATATGCTTACGTATAATTTAAATAGGAAAAATAGACTGTATCAAGTAGACTTGTAGGATTTTTTCTAAATACATAAGTGTAATTACCATTGAGTGAAAAGTGATCCAACGTTACTTCTACCCCTTTCTGTTTCAAACAATAAAGTCAACACACATCCAAATTGAATGTTTATGCAAGAAACTAATTAGTTTTTTTCGAAAAGTTTTCTACGTATAAAATACATTAGACTACATAGAATTAAAATCTAGAGTATACAATATATGAAGTCAAGGTCGTGAAAAAATATGTTTAAACTGGATATATTTTATGCAGATAAATTGTATATAGTCGATGATATGAGTAACCTCATCTCTAGGAGCATTAGAAATAGTGAATGTGTTGTCCCACATAATTTAATGGTTACATGAACCATAATACAAAAAAAAAACATAAATAATTTTAAAGATTTCAATTCGACAAAACTCAGAGAAATTCATGGAGATGTTATTGAAAGCATTTGTTGTCAATCAACCACATCCGTGACTGTGGTTTTCTTTCTCTTCTAGAAAGAAAAAAAAAACATGTTTGCGACTGTGGGGTCACAAAAGGATGAAGATTTTAGAGTTTTGGCAGAATTGGGTGAAGAAACCGAACATACCAAATCAAGTGGCTGTGAGTAATTCTATATATTTTGTTAGCTCTCCTTGGTTTAATGTGTATGGAAATGATTTCGGTTGGGGTAAACCGATTGCAGTGCGAGCTGGACCGGGTAATATTAGTGATGGTATAGTACTCATTGCTTACCCTGGAAATGAAGAAGGAAACATTGCAAATAATTTCTGATTTGAATTTTAATATGATTATAATGATATATTTGATTTTTTCTAAATACATAATTCTATGCTTTTGTTGTTTTAAATAAATCAATTTCGGTTTACTTTGTAAATCAAAAGTTCATAACAACTACCTAATTCAATATGATCCATTCCAAAAGTGACATTACATAACACGGTCCAATTTCAAAACACCAAATAATATAGTTTAACATGATCCTTTTCCGAAACACCAAATAACATTTCTAAACCAAGGATATGTCTCTGCATTAATTAAGATCATTATTTTGTAGAACAAAAATGTATATTTCTTTGCTTTTGTTCTTTTAAGAACATACATTTCGATTGACTTTATTAAACAAAAGTTCATAACCATTACTTAATTTAATATGAACCATTCCAAAAGTGAAACTACATAAAATGGTCCAATTCAAACCACCAAATAACATAGCTTAAATGATCCTTTTTCGTACCACTAAATCACATTCCTAAATCATTCCAAGCATTAACTTTGACTACTCAATGACAATTTTGCGATAAACCTATGCCAAAAATCCTAACACTACCACGAAAACACCTAATATCTTCATGGATGAGATTAGTCCTGGGCATAAAACCCGGAACCGAAGATCCGAACTGAACCCGACCCGAATTACTCGAACTGAACCCGAACCGAATTTTTCAAATACCCGAATAGGTCTTAAATTTTTAATACCGAAAACTCGAACTGAATCCGGAACCGAACCGAGACCCGAATGGGTACTCGGATATCCAAAACATATTTTATAGAATTTTTTAGTATTTAGAGTAAAATTACCTGAATGGTTCCTATTTTAAAATTCGGTCCCGACCCGAACCCGAACCGAACCCGACCCAAATTTTCTAAATACCAGAATAGTTCCTATTTCTCTGTACCCAAAAATCCGAAAGACCTGAACCGAACGGGTATGGTATCCGAATGTTCATGGCTAGATGAGATCACCATCTCGTGACCCAATTTTTTCATTTTTGCCTTTGTGATGACATGTTGTTTATTATTCTTTTCATTCTTCTTCTCTTTTATGTCTTCTCCCATTTCTATAGAATCATTTTTTTTTTAGTTGTATATTATCCACTATCATGTTTAGGTCTTCATATCTTCGAAAGGTTTTATATGCTTTGCATCTACCATTCTTATCTTATCAACCAATACTTCATCAGTCCACTTGGATAATTGATCCTCCGTTTTTCTCTAACACAGTTTTGCAAGGAGAAGTAGTTCTATAGAAAATTTAAAAATTCAATTACATAACACACACAATCACATACCTACAAAAGTGATTCTTTTAACGCGATTATGGAAATTATAAATTATCATTATATAATTACTCAAGGCAAAACGTGATACTCAAGTCAATTAAGAATTGTATATTTGTCTTTTCTTATATTTCCTTTAGTTCGATAATTCCTTTTGTCAATAGGATCCATTCTTGTATAAATATAGACATTTGAGGTCAATCAATAAACAACTTACTTCCATTGATATTCATCTCTTGACATGGTATCAGAGCATGAACACACGCTCACCCATCCGAACCGAAATCAATCCGACCCATTGAAAGAGACCCGATTGATCTTACCTGAAATTAAATCTATACATGGATATTGTCGATTAATAGCTAAACGAACCATTATCTCAAGGGGAGTGCGAAAAATATTGTCCCACACTGGAAGTGGAAAAATATTTGAACTAATATATAAGGGACCTGGACCAATCCACTCATTGCCAATTAGTTTTGAGTTTGAAGCCCATGAAAATCTTTATATGGTCTTAAACAATCTCCTCGTTGTTGGTTTTCTAAATTGGCTGATGCACTCTTAAAGTATGGCTTCAAGCAAACACGATCAGATTATTCCTTCTTTTTTTTCATCATCATGGGATTTCTCTACAAAATTTGGTTTTTGTTGATGATTTGATTATCTCGGGAAATTCATCTTCTCCTATAAAAGAATTCAAAAACTATCCTTCGGCATGTTTTCATATGAAAGGTCTTGGTCATGCTCGCTATTTCCTTGGCTTGAAAATTGCTCGTAGGCCTTCTGGATTTTACATATGTCAAAGAAAATATGCTCTTGATATTGTTTCGGAAGTCGGGTTGTTAGGTTGCAAACCCGCAGGTTCTCCTATCAATCAGAATCATCGTTTAGCTCCGGCTAATGGTCCGTTGTTACCAAATCCAGAACAATATCGTCGTCTCATTGGTCGACTTGTTTATCTTGCATCTACACGACCTGATCTTGCCTATGCAATACATGTGTTGTCTCAATTCATGCTCAACCCCAAAGAGGATCATTGGTTTGTTGCTTTAAAAGTGGTTCGATATTTGAAAAGCACTCTTGGGCAAGGTATTCTCTTACGAGCAAACTCTTTGTTACATTTAACAGGATGGTGTGATGTGGACTGGGCTAGCTGTCCATTACCTCGGAAATCTCTCACATGTTGGTTTGTTCAGTTTGGAGGCTCACCCATTTATGGGAAAACAAAAAAACAAAAAACTATATCCGATGAATATCGTGTATGACGAAAAGAATTAAAGCAAAACGGGATACTCAAATCAATCAGGACTTGTATATTTGCATTTTCTTATATTTCCTTTTGTCAATAGGATCCATTCTTGTATAAATATAGACTTTTGAGGTCAATCAATAAACAACTTACTTCCATCGATATTTATTTTTTGACAAAAGTTATACCAAAATATTTAAAATAAGTTATTAATATTGGTTTAATTTATGTTATATCGCGAAGCAATGGCTAGTTAAATATCACTTCAGCAGTATATAGAGACGAGCATATGTTTTGAAAACTAGTGGATGTCTAGAAAGTACAGCCGCATACGAATATAAATGAAGATTTTTATTATATGGATGAACTTATTCGAAGATTTTTTTTGGATGGTCCTCGACCGAGTATGGATGGCCATCAATGTATTCTATGATTTAAAATTATGAAAGTTACACTTTCTAAAGCTACATAACTCAAAAGTTTATTTAAAACAAATAGAATGAATTCAAATGATAAAACCATAGCAGTAATACTAATATCAATAAAAAAAAAAACATAAATTATTTTAAAGATTTCAATTCGAAAAACTCTAAGAAATTCTTGGAGATGTTATTGAAAGCACTTGATGTCAATCAACCACATCCGTGACACTAGTTTTTTGCGGTTACCAAAAAAAAAAAAAAAATACTAGTATCAACAAAACATTAAAATATTTTTCATTGGAAACTCTTATGAAATATGATTAAAATTATT
Organism: Draba incana; assembly: GCA_963576765.1. Lineage (NCBI taxonomy): Eukaryota > Viridiplantae > Streptophyta > Magnoliopsida > Brassicales > Brassicaceae > Draba > Draba incana. Next base: position 25,502,964 of record OY755212.1, on the reverse strand, counting down.
AAACTAGTTTTAAAATCATTAAAATCCATATATATAAATATATTTTAGATCCAAGTGAATCCATTCTTGATTTTGTTTAATTTTTTTTTTTTTTAACATTCCATTTTTATTATTATTCTATTAAAAATTATGAGAGCTGAAACATCGACAATTTTACAACGGACAAGTTTCCCATCTTAATCCATGCCGGTTGATTATATTTTGCCTTACGCTGAAGACTTTCTGCAAGCTTCTCTCCATTAGTCTGCAATAAATGATAATAGCTTGTATTTTATGAAATTTGAACCTCATACTTCTTGGCGTAGAAATATTAAAGAACCTTCAACCAACCATTGAGTTTTTCGGACTTCCACAGTTATTTTATTCTGTAAGGCAGGTATTTGGAATTTGATGCCCCTTTGCCCACCGATAATAACGTAAATATTCTTTTAAAATATCGAACACAAACATCCAAGTGGGATGATTAATCTGTTCAAATTAATTTTGGGCTTTTATTTTATTTGTATGATTTAAAACAACTTTTCATTTTATCTATATTAATTTCATTGGTTTGACAAAATGTTTACTAATATTTCTACATCAACATGGATGGGGTTTGAATCTTGCAACATACAGACTAATAGAGGTAAAACTTTATAGGAGATTTTCATCGTAGTTCAAGAAAAGTCGTTCGGAGTGGTCCCGCATGTTAAACCTAAAAATTTTCATCGTATAATTGTTCTCATAATTTTTAGTAATTCTATGATACCTAATTCTATGACCAGACATAGACATGAATAATAAATCCCTAGTATAAAAATCTCTAAGTAAAATAAAGCATAGCCTAAACAATGGCTTAAAAGTACTATATATAGGGTACAAACACGTCTGGGCCCAATTGCAAACATCTGGGCTTTCTGGCGCAAAATCGGAAATCTTCTAAAACTTGAGTTTTGGGCTTCTGCGGACGTTGTGTCGAGCAACACCATAATGCATGTCGCTCGACGCTTGCAAATCTTTGGTGTCGAGAGACACCAACATCCTTGTCGCTCGACACTGACTCTGAATGTTGACTCCGAATTTGCCACTTTGACCGCTCATTCCGTTATGCTCCAAATTGCTCCAGTAAACACCAACTGAGTCCAAACGTCCTTGTACCTAATATAAAACATAAAAGACTCGAAAACACCAACAGACTCAATAAAACGGACATATAACATGGTATAAAAACCGGTAAAACCCATGATATATCAACTCCCCCAAACTTAGTCTTTTGCTTGTCCCTAAGCAAAACAGTGTACTCACCCCTTTAGGAACCACATACCTTGCAAAGTCAACGGTAATACTTCGATATTTCCCTAGAAGCTTAGCACTTCTTCAGATTGAATCCAAACCCCTTAGAGAAACTCAGACTTTCAATCGCAAACCCCTTTAGTTAATTAGGTGCGGTCTCATCGAGGGAATATCGATCGTTGGACCTTCTAGATTCTTTCGCTTCTTTTAACACTTTCTTGCGTTTTACCCTCTCTCTTCTCTCTGAAACTGTATCCAATTAAGGATATCATAGAGATGCATTGCCCATTTTTTGAACTTTTTGATTCAGGATTTTTTTTTATTTTTGGACTTGCACTTTTCTGTACACCTTTTTTATTAGATCCTTGGCATCTCTATGACTTCACTAGATCAGCGCTCACTACTATTGTTCTTGTGGAGATAGGGTCATGAGACTTTTTTTTCTTTTTTGATCTAAGACAGTTGAATTCGTCATTTGAGAAGAAGTTTCAAGAGCGGTTCGTCCTCGCTTTCAAGTGTTTGGAAGTTGAATCAAGTCTTGCGATTTCCAACGCCCAAGACAAGAGATTAGAGTTCATTAAGGGCAGGGTCTGCAACGTCTTTCTGGCGTTCTCCAGAAGTCTGAACTCGCTCTGTCAAACTGATCCACTTCCAGTTACCTACCTTAGTAAAACCAGCCAACTTGCATTGGAAATGGTCCTTGAGTGTTATTAAAAGCAAGTAGAAAGGGGAGATTTTGACCCGAAAAATTTAAAATTGACTCTAAAAACTCAAAAGAAAACACAATAGTTAGCAACTACCTCCCCCAGACTTAAATGACACTGTCCCCAGTGTTATTAAACTTGAGTTTGGTGAATAAAATAGATAGAAAACGAAAGGAATTGAAATTTTGAAGAGAAAAACGTAACCTGGAGGGGGTGTCGATCGACACCAAGGAATTTTTGCAAGTGTCGAGCGACGGATAGCACGTGTCGCTCGACAGAGGCATCTGAAGATCATCCTCACATTTTTGTCTCCTAAAAATCAAAACCAAAAACAACACCAAACATAAAATTGTAAAAGAAAATTCAATAAAACATAATTATTAAACTCGCAAATGGGTTGCCTCCCATTAAGCACTTGTTTTTAGTCCGTTATCTTGACTGTTTTGAGGAATTTAGACGTCTGGAGGATCTGTACTTTTCCATTGAATGATTCCAGGAAACAGTTTCTGCGTCTTTTGCAGCATCTCTTGAACGACTGCATCGCCTTTCTCTTTCAGCTCTCGAGGAACAATTATTCGCATTTTCGCGAACGGCCTAGAAGTCTTTTTACACTCCTTAGAGATTCCTGCAAAATCATTTAAAGAAAAACCAAGACTTGCACGAGAAACTCGAGGCTTGCGTAAGCGTGTAACAGCTTTTTCAACTTTTGAATCTTCTTTAATGAAATCAGGAGATTCAGGTTTAGGAAGCGAGTACCTTTGCTCTTTGGGCGGATTGTGGGCCGGGATAAGTGGAATTATCTGTTCAGTAACAGATGAAGGATTGGATTGCAACTCCGTGAACGAGTCTTCATCCTCTAAAACTTCCACTGAAAAAGTCTGACCATCTATGGTGGATTTTCTCCTTGTATGTTCCATGTCAAAATCCATGACAATATCACCAAGATCCAGCTTGATCTTCCCTTTCCTCACATCTATATGAGCACCAGCGGTAGCTAAGAATGATCTTCCCAGGATCAGAGGATCTTCAGGTTCATCATCATATTCCAAAACCACAAAATCTGCATGAATAATGCAACCCTGAATCTTAATAGGCACGTCCTCTAAAGTTCCTTCTGGGAATCTCCTAGATCTATCAGCTAGTAGAAGAGACATCCTAGTGGCCCTGAACTCTGTTATCCCAAGTCGAACAACAACTGAAAGAGGCATTAGATTGATACCAGATCCTAAATCACTAAGGGAATGTAGGAAACTTCCTGTAGAGATTGAGCAGTTAAGCACGAAGTTTCTTGGATCTGGTAGCTTCACTGGGATTCTGCTCTGAATCATCGCGCTCATTGCTTCAGATACTACCGCTTCCCTCTTCTTCTTTTTAGACACGGGAGCTGTGTTCAAAAGAATAGCTCTGATATCCTTAGTAAGAAGCGCTCCCTCCTCAGGACTTACACCATTAGCGACCATTCGCTTTACGTATCTCCTTATCATTGGTGAAAGCTTGACTGCATCGACTAGAGGCATCTCAATGATGATTTTATCTATCATCCGCTTGCAAAAAACGTCTTCAACCTCCTACTTGGATCTCCTAGCTCTAGGGAATGGAAGCTTAGGCTTGTACACATTTTCCTCTGCTTGAAACGATGAATTTGCAGCTTCTGGACTCGTCTGGGCGTTGTGTCGATCGACACTTGAGATGTCAGTCGCAAAATCGGAATTTTCAGGGGGTGTCGATCGACACACATCCTGAGTGTCGCTCGACACTTGAATTTTCTTCACGTCGAGTGACACGACTTCCTCGTCGCTCGACATTTGCTCTACTGTCCTGAAAATCGCTTCGAATTCATCGAAATAGCCCTCTTGTTCCACCAGAACAGCATTGCAAGCTCGCTTGGGGTTAGTATCAGTCTTCGCAGGAAGAATCCCCTCTTGTCTCTTGATCGATTCAGCTGTTTGAGCGACCTGAACGTCCAGCTTCTTCACATTAGAGCTCAATGCTTCGAATTTACCATTCAAGTCCTGATAAACGACATCAATTTTCTGGTTGATGTTCACCGTCAACTTCTGTTGTCCCTCTAGGATCTGCTCAAACATATCTTCCATCTTGCTCTTTTGCTCAGGAGGCTTGTAAGGCGAAGAACCATAGTTCATTTGATAGTTGTTGCCGCTCTAAATTGGCTTCTGATAAGACAATCCATAGCCTTGCTAACTGCTAAATTTCTGAAATCCATTCTGGTTGATGTAATTAACATCTTCGTCTGCAGTCTCAACTTCTTGCGCAAAGCTAACCGTCTTCTTCCCAGCTAGAAGGTTATGCATTGAATCAAGTTTCCTAGTAACTTCTGCGAACTGGTTACCACCGATGTCCTACTTCTGCTGGCTCATCTGGTAGTCCATATCCTTAGCACTATTGCTACTAGCAAGATTCTCGATCAATCTCAAGGTAGTCTTTGGCGAGTTCGTATTGAAGTTCCCATTACTCGCAGTATCCAAAGTCACAGCATATTGCAGCGTAATCCCTCTGTAGAAGATGTTAAGAAGCTACACCTCATTAAACAATCTCTCTGATAGCCTTCGAATTTGTACCAAGTAACCTTGAATGCCTCAATATCTCCCTGCTTGAAAGTATCAATCTTAGCTCTCAGGTCCTCAGACTTCGCATCGTCAAAGAAATTTCTTAGAAAAGCATTCTTTGTATCCATCCAGTTTGTAAGCGAGCCCGGTGGAAGCGTTCTCAGCCAATACTTAGCTTCCCCATGAAAAGAATAGGGGAAAAGCTTGCAGAAAAGGTAGTCCTCATAAACTCCATTCGCCTTGATAGCAGATGCAAGATCTTTAAACCTCTCGATGTGATCCATCGGGTTCTCATGTGATAGACCGCAAAATGGGTCTTGAGCAACTAAAGAGAAGAACGCTGGTTTGAGCTCAAAATCGTTCCTTTGGAACGGAGGTGGACGAATGGCAGACCTATTAGCGTAGAACTGCTCTGGGCGATTAAAATCGGCTAGCGTTTGTCTTTGCGCAGAGTCCTGGTCATTCCTCAACAAATCCGACGAATTCTGGTCCTGGTGTCGATCGACACCATCAGCGTGTTGATCGACACCCACAATTTGGTCGCGTTGAGCGACAGGTTCATCACGTCGCTCGACAAGCTGCTCCAGATTCGCCTGATTCTCCTCAACCTCTTTGAAGATCACAATACCATCGTCGTTGATCCTCTGTCCTTCCTCGTTGTATCTCAATCCTGCCGGATCACGCAGGATTCCATCTAGTCTCGGTCTCAGTATGATATTTCCTTGAGCAACCATCCTTGGTGCTTGTCTGTTCTCACGTTCTAAACGTGCAAGCTCCTGAAGACTGTGTCCAACTAGCTCCTTGTCTTTGCAGCTCCTTGTATCAGGCATACACCTGAAACGCAAAACAGAAAGAGACACACGAAACTAGCAAGCAAAACAAAAACAAAAATAAATACTTAGACAAAATCCTAGTAAAATAAATCTAATGGCGTTGACGCCCCGGCAATGGCACCAAAATTTGATACGGTCAAATTTCCCTTTGAACCACTCTCTCAAACAAGAGATCGTGTGCAGTACTTAGGGTTATCGAATCCACAGGGAATCAGATTGCACAATAGATTTAAACTTTCATATTAAGCTAAGCAGTAATGTTGTAAATAAAAGTAATGTAGAAACAGTAAAGCAACATTGTAGATGATTTAAATTCAATAATAAAGAAACGTTAAGCTTTAGGGAATTCGCAGGAATAAATCCAAATTGAAGAATAAATTTACTAATGGGATTTATGAAGTGCAATTCTAGAACTCAAAACACTATTATAAAGTAAATCAAATGTCGTTGCAAATACTATCTATGCTTAAATCCTAGAAGACCAACTGTCGTTGCGAAATCAAATTAATTTAAACGACCAATAAAAACAGGTTTGATTGTTCACAAAGATCCAAAGCCAACTGTCGTTGCGAATCAGATCTTTGCTCACCTATGATTCAATTCAGCCAATTCAATAATGTTGTCGCATCTACTAAACAACCTAGGATATCTAATTCAGGCCTAAATCAGAATTCAAAGCAATCAAGGTGAAGAATATAAATATGATGCAAAATCCCAAAAGTAAATAAATCAACAACTCTTCATTAACCTTTGAAAAATCCCTAAAACCTAACTAGGGAATTACTGAGACATAGACATGAAAGATAAATCCCTAGTATAAAAATCTCTAAGTAAAATAAAGCATAAGCCTAAACAATGGCTTAAAACACCTATATATAGGTTACAAAGACGTCTTGGGCCAAATTGCAAACATCTGGGCTTTCTGGCGCAAAATCGGAAATCTTCTAAAACTTGAGTTTTGGGCTTCTGCGGACGTCGTGTCGAGCGACACCATAAAGTATGTCGCTCGACGCTTGCACATATTTGGTGTCGAGCGATACCAACATCCTTGTCGCTCGACACTGACTTTGAATGTTGACTCCGAATTTGCCACTTTGACCGCTCATTCCGTTATGCTCCAAATTGCTCCAGTAAACACCAACTGAGTTCAAACGTCCTTGTACCTAATATAAAACATAAAAGACTCGAAAACACCAACAGACTCAATAAAACGGACATATATCATGGTATAAAAACCGGTAAAAACCATGATATATCAATAAAACTAGACGATTAAAAACAACTTTTTGGTAAGTATTTTTTTTCTTACTATGGTTTAATATTTTGGATTTAGTGTTTTTTTTTTGGTATTGAATTTAGTTTTATTTACATAGGGGTTATGGTGCTCTATTCTTAATTTTATTCGAAGTGGGTGCTATATTCTTGATTATAGATTAAAAAATGATTATTTCACAAATTGACCCATATTTTTTATATAGCTCTTTGTTTTGTGTGTGTGCAAGACAAAATATTATATGTGTCTTCAGTGGCATGTTGCCATAGTACGGTTCTTTTAAATTAAGTGGGCTTATTTACAGTGATAATTTTTAAATAAAGAAAAAGGTATATTGAGCTATCTTTTCCAACTTTGACTTGTTTAGGCAATGCGAATAAGCTAAATTCAAAGGGACTTTACTGACCAACTTTCGATGGTCGTACGCTATCCAGTCATTCAAACTCTAATCACATTAATCACATTGTGTTGACAAAAAAAAACATTAATTTAATATTACATTGTTTTCGTTAAAAAATTCTAATGTTGAAACTCTAATCACAATATTCTAAACCCCAACCGCAGTTACAAATATTTAAGATAAAATTCACAAAATTTTGACAAAAAATCTAAATTCTAAATCGTACTCCCTCTGTTCCTTAAAACATGATGTTTTAAGACTTTTTCTTGTTCCACAAAACATGATGTTTTACTTTGTCATTAATGCATTTTTTATTAATTTATTTTCTTTTACAGCCTAAATTAATTAAGAATGGTGGAGTACAATTTAAGTACATGGGAAACTAGACAATTAATTAAGAATGCTTAATATTGTGTTTAATTAAAAATTAAAATTTGTTTTAATTAATTGTGATTTCACTTTTTCTTAATTCCTGTGCAAATCCTAAAATATCATATTTTTAGGAACAGAAGGAATATATATTAATTTTTAGAACCATATGCGTGGACGACGAACAATACATATAGTAAATAACTGCTATCAAAAGGTTTGATGAAAGGTATTGGGATGGAAAGTTGACATCGATTTCGTTTGATAAAAAAAATGAATGGTAAGAACGCACATAGACTGTTTAATAAATAACCGATGACTGATCGATGAGATGTAACAAAGGTTCATCCTCCCTTTTCCCCTGAAGACGTGCATCAGATCGTGTCTTTGTATCCTTCGGTTAATGGTAAGTAAGGACTATTGGTTGTGACCATACATCAAATCAAGTGCTTATACAGTTTAAAGTAGGTTTAAGTTTCTGGATAACAAAAAAAAAACAAAGGTTCAATACAAATTTAAATGGAGAGAATAAGAGAAAAAGTTGTGTAAGGAGCATATTTATTTTGAAGGGTTTTATAGGAGCTCCAGTTTTACTATATAATTTTTAGCCTGGTATAGGAGCTCCAGTTTTACTATATAATTTTTAGCCTTACCATGCAGGGCAACTCCAAACGGCTCTAAAAATCTCATGTAAATGTTGCATCTATTAATTTGTATTCTCCGAAAATTGAACTTCATACATGTAAGTATAGAAATATGAATAAATATTTTAGTCAAACCACTAGACTAAACGAACTTCCACATTCACTAACGTTTTGAAATATGATATCGTAAAGGTTTTGAAAAAGCAGACACTTTACTTTTCAAAATATTTTTAGGATAGTTATTATTAAGGGAAAATTAGTTGAATAACTCAAAAAAAAAATATTTGAAAAACTAATCAAAACCCTCTTATGTGGTTAAATCTCACCCATTAGGTTTAAGAGTTTTGGTTAGCTTTTCAAAAATATTTTTTTTTGTGTTAGACAACAAATTATCCCTATTATTAATTAGTTAAATATACATAAAAAAGTACGAGATATAATAAAAAGGATTTACTTTCCAAAATAGTATTTAATTAGGATGAGTATTATTAATAAATTTAATCCGAAATTCGAGATCCGAAAATCTTTGTTTTTGCATTTTCCAACAGAATCAGTTATCGTTTTTTTGGTTTAAATTAGTACCTAATTTAATAATATGAGGATTTTTCGATTTGAGAATTTTAAAGCTTGTACTTTAAACTAATCGTTAAGTTTGTCTTCAATAAAATTTCTTAGTTGACGACAAAGTACTTCATAATTTAAACTGTCATTGACCAAAAAAAACAAATAAAATAACACTTGTCTTTATCAGTTTTTTTCTTATAGGAATTAAAATTATTCTCATATAGTTGAAAAATAGGGGAGAAAAAGCACATGCGGTTTCCCATCCTTCTTCCTCCAGAGTAAGAAAGACGTCTCTGTCTTCCATGGAGGCTTATATATTCGAGCAGTGGTGAGAAGAGAGTCTTATTAATTATTATTATGTTGCATTTATAATCACACGATTCTTCTTTCCGATTTCTCAGCCTCTCCCTTCTCTTCCATATTCAGAAATCTTAGAAAACATGAGTCTCTAGTGACCGTTGATTTTGTATAGAAGAAAATCACAATCTCTTTTGATATCCCTTCCATTCTTTTTTGGGTATAATTCGAGATCTGACCGAAAAACCAGACAAAACCTTTCAACCTTTTTTTGTCTGAGAAATTGAGTTTTGTTCGAATTGGTTTTCTGACAATACTAAGATGGTCGAGGCAACAAAGGATGTTCTTCCTCGAAATAACTCCGATTTATACGATGATGATGGCCGTCCCAAGCGAACCGGTAATTTTTCTTTTATTTTCCAATTTATCTTTTTATATAGAGCTTAATATGATTTTTCGGAAACAAACTTGTTCTAAACACAATCTGTGTTAAAAAAAATAAAAAAATTAGTCTCTGCAAAAAAAAAAAAAATCGTGATATATGCTTGTAACGAACTCTGTATATATGCTTGCATAAGTACAAAATGTTTTTTCGTTTCTTCTTTCCAAGAACATCAACATGCAATATATTGATGTTGAGAGTTAATACTCAAGGTCAAAGTCACTAGTTCAACTCAGGTAGATTATGGGTCAAAGATTCAGAACTTGTTTATAAAAAAAATTGACTATAAAACCATTATTAGACTAGATGGTTTTTTTTTTTTGCATAGATTTTGTTGGGCGGTGGAATTGAGAAGAAATATTGTTTCGTTTATTAAAGCGAAGTTGAATTTGATTTGGGAGCAGGGACGGTGTGGACAGCAAGTTCACACATAATAACGGCAGTGATTGGGTCAGGAGTCTTGTCATTGGCATGGGCAATTGCTCAGCTTGGTTGGGTTGGTGGACCAATCGTCATGTTACTCTTCTCTTTCGTCACTTATTACACTTCTATCCTCCTTTGTGCTTGTTACCGCTCTGGCGACTCTGTCTCCGGCAAGCGTAACTACACTTACATGGACGCTATCCGATCCAACCTCGGTAAAAATTTCAATATTTTTCAACTTTCTTGGTTTAAAAAAAAAAAAACTTTTAAAACTAAATAATTTTGATTCCGTTGGAAACTTCAGGTGGAGTTAAGGTGAAAATATGTGGAATTGTGCAGTATGTTAACCTCTTTGGTACTGCAATTGGGTACACTATTGCATCAGCCATAAGCATGATGTAAGATATGCTCAAACTTTGTTTTCAACTCTGTTTTTTTTATTAATGTGTCCAAAAAGTAGATGCGTGTCCCATTTGGCTTTTCAATACTATAGTAGTACATATAAGTCATTTAATTCTAGCTCAATAATGCTCTGTCAAAGTCAATGTAGCCTATTGAAAGAATCTGCCTACCAACAATTAATTATTTAAGATTCGACGAGACTACGGCTCTAAAACGCTGTCACAGTTTCAGATTCTCACTTTGTGCTTTAATAATTTGTTTGGCTTATGCTAATTATTTATTTTTTATGGTTGTAACAAATAAATAAAGAGCAATAGAACGGACGGCTTGCCAACACACTCATGGTGTGAATGCTACATGCAACGTCAATGGGAATCGTTACATGATTGGATTCGGTGTAGTGCAAATCATTTTCTCTCAGATTCCAGATTTTGATCAGTTATGGTGGCTCTCTATTCTCGCGGCGGTCATGTCCTTTGCTTACTCCTCCATTGGGCTTGGACTTGGCATTTCCAAAGTGGTAGAGAACAAAGTAATCAAAGGCACTATCACTGGAGTCACCATTGGGACAGTGACTCCAGCTCAGAAAGTCTGGAGAACGTTTCAGTCTCTTGGGAACATTGCTTTTGCCTACTCATACTCGATGATTCTCATCGAAATTCAGGTATGCCCGTATGTTTGTATGTATGAGTATGAGAGTGTGTTTTGAAAGGATGTTTTTTTAACGGAAAGATTTTGATGATGCAGGACACGGTGAAATCACCGCCTACAGAAGAAAATACGATGAGGAAAGCGACTTTGATAAGTGTGGCAGTGACTACACTCTTCTACATGCTATGTGGCTGCATGGGGTATGCAGCATTTGGGGACTCATCACCCGGAAATCTCCTTGCGGCCGGAGGCTTCTTAAACCCGTTCTGGTTGCTTGACATTGCCAATATCGCCATAATAATCCATTTGGTCGGTGCTTACCAAGTCTATTGCCAACCCCTCTTTGCCTTTGTCGAGAGGGAAGCCACCAGGAGGTTTCCAGAGAGTAAGTTCGTCACAAACGAGATCAAGATCGGCAAGTCCTTCAGATTGAATCTTTTCAGGCTCGTGTGGAGGACATTATTCGTGATGACAACAACGTTGATCGCAATGCTAGTGCCTTTCTTCAACGACGTGCTTGGTCTCTTGGGGGCCATCGGGTTTTGGCCTCTAACGGTTTATTTCCCAGTGGAAATGTACATTTCACAGAAGAATGTGCCGAAATGGAGCACAAGCTGGGTTGGTCTTCAAGTTTTGAGTTTGGCCTGTCTTTTCGTGTCCCTAGCCGCGGCCGCGGGATCCATAGTTGGCATTTCCACCGATCTCAAGACTTACAAACCTTTCAAGACGAATTTCTGAGAAGCTTTGAAAAATACAAAAAGGGATCAAATTAGAATTGGATGTCTAAATGTTTGTAAATTTAAATATACACAAGTGTTCCATATTGAATCTTTATCTTTCTATGGAGAGCTTGGGTTTTAGAATCTCATGACTAGTAATCAAGTATGCCTAATTATCTTGATTATCCTATAAATTTCAAATTTAATTGTTTACTTAACTCGGTAACTCAACTTTTGTCGGTTAAAGGCTGAAAGCAATGTGCCCATCAAACATCAGATCTAATCAATAACTCTAGTAGTGTGCAGTCCAAAATCGTTCTAACAACGAATTTTAAGTGATCATAATAGAAACATGGATTAAGAACAAATCTAGACGAAATACTTTAATTTATCAAGTACGCTACTCTAATCCTAAAACCTTATCTATCAACCCATGAAAATTCTCGTTGATTTACCCATAATAACAAGAGAATACATAGATATGAAACTCATAGCAATGGAATAAGATATCATAATCATAAAGAGCAATGAGTTCATAATCTTCTTCGTAGAGGTACATGAGGTGAGAATTAGCCCTTATCGAACAAACTCGAAGTACAAAACAAAACTCTAAAGATTTTGGTGGTGAAGAATTGTGAAAAAATCGTATTTTTGTTGCTACTGATTTCTTTATAGTTAAGGGTCCAATCTAGGGCTATTACCTGAAAGATTATGAGATAACGTCCAATATGGAAAAATTTCACAAAATTAGGAGGTAATGGATCGATTTTTTCTAAAGAAATTGATCAATTGCCTCTTGTTATTGAAGACAAAATTTGTGGATGCTCCATCAACCAATTTGTTAGAATATAGGCTTCCAACTCAAAACCAATTGGTCATGAGTGGAGAGGCCCATATCCCTTACATATTGGTTAAAATCGCTTCCAACTTTCGATGTGGAATATATTCTCTAATACGTCTCATCGATCCATGCCCAAAAAATCCGAGATTAATGGCCAAACTAAAATCGATAAACCAATAACCCCCACTAAGGTAGATCAATGAGTTATCTTGAAACACAAAAATAAAAACAAAAACTAAAAACTAAGGAGAGGTTATTCAATTGTGTATTTTAAAGTATTATCTTGGATTTGTATTTGAGAGTATTCTATTGGGTTTTGATGGATTCCCCCACAATAGATTAATATTGTGATGTATTTTGTTGTATATGTGTTTTAAAAGATTTTGTTAGATTTTGTTGAATTATATTGGTACCGGAATTCCCAGATAACCGAAGCAAGAAACTCTGCTTCCGAATCGCTGACAGCTTCAAACATTTGCATCATTCTACTCTATCTAACGAAATGAAATCCCACCATTTCTGCAAGAACGATGCTTTGTCCAATACAAACGTTAACTGGAGAGTTCCAAAATCAAAGGTTTACCTGTTCTGGAGAAAGGACACGTTCGCCATGAAAAACAACAACCTTAGAACAATCAGAGAAACCCAAATCATAACCCTAACCATAGAATCAAAAGTAATCAAAGCCACCAAAGAATTCTCAGGCAATTGCTCAATCACTAGCAAAAGCTCACTTCTCAAAGCCCTAAGCTCCTCTTCCACCATAGATGCATCAACCACAAACACAAACGCATGTCCACCATTTCCAACAGTAGAATCAAGAGACAAGAAAGACGAAGTGGAAGACATTGATCTCGATGAAGGAAACCCATTACTCCAACTCGTCGTCGTAGTTGAAGCGGTGACGGATTTACGCAGTGGAGGAGAGTATTCGACGGCGCTGTAAGTCGGAAAAAGCTCCGCCGAAAGATTGGTTTCTGTGATTGAGATCGATTCCGGCGACTGTATGGATCCGGCAATTATCAAGCGCACGAGAGCAGAAAACACCGGTGTAGTTACAGTTCACAAATCCCAGGGTTAAAGCTTGTATTTTGTTTGTTCACATTTTAGACAAAATAATACATCAAAATCTATTATAATCAAAATTCCCTAAAATCAAGACTAAATTGAATAACACTAGTTTTTATTGTATTTAAATGGAATAACAGTAGATTTTAATGTATTTATATAGAATACACAATTGAATAACACAAATATTACTCTGATTTTAAAATACAATAAAATACTCTATTGAATAACCCCTCCTAAGAAGAGACAAAAAGAAGTTATAAGACTAGATTATTGTCTTGGACTCGTAGGAAACTATCAAAGTAAGGCATCTATGTCAAAAACTTGATGTTGGCCACGTCTTAAAATTGTCAAAAACTTGATGATGGTCATGTCTTAAAACGCTAATATTGTCTTGCAAGTGGCACACATGTTATTGCAATAGTGTTTATCAATGTTTTCAAAACCGGACCGGACTGGTCATCCGGTTTTTGAGTCATTACATAAATCGAACCTATATAAACAAAACTTTTGGATCATGGTCAGTTCGGTTTAACCGGATCCCTGGCAAATTTCCTTTAGAAAACTTATTAACTCCGCAAGAGAACTACTACAACATTATATTAAAAAAATCACAGCAAGAGTGAAAGAAGATTGTATAAAATAAAAACAAGGCTTTAGAAATTTCTAAATTATTTACCAAAAAAAAAAAAAAATCTCTAAATGAACTACAAAAATGTTCTCTCACAAATATAGAAAAAAAAAATGTGATGCTGGATGCGTGTGTCGTATGTCCTAAAAGTATAAGAGAACGGTATAGTATCCACATATAGTAGGATAAGCCACTCCACTTGCGGTCACGGTGGTGGTTGAGACGAACTGCGGGTCTTGGCCACGGATGATGGCCTTCACGGAAAGGCTACACAAAAATCGGCTAATTCTTTAACCATTGATCCAAATGATTTGAAAATGATTTGAAACCCACCTCTAAATGGAATGTAACTCTCTTGGCAATTTTGTGCCAAATTGCAGCCCATTCCATTAAATGAAGAACTTCAACAAATTTCGAACTTCGGTTGGTTTAGCTCTTTTTTTTTGGCATGTAAAGAACATTGCATTAATATGGAACATAAGTTCCTAAAATTACAATAGCTATATCCATTCAATATGTACACCCAAAAAATGAATCCAACCTTAACCTAACCAAAAGTTTACCCCGAAAGTTCACTTAAACACTTAACGAGCCAAAAAACAGATCACCCTTACAAAATAGAAGAAGAGATTTTCTCAGAATCAAAGATATCCTTTAGCCACAAAGGAGGACCAGAAGCCACATAGGAATGTAGCCTGGAATCCTTAGATACACTCTGAGAAATCAGAAAAGCTTCTCTATTTGTTGATCTAACCTCATTCTCAAATTTCCAATGAGCAAAGTTATCCAACTTGTAACAGATCTCTCCAGCCTGATAATAAAAAGAGGGTCATGCTTTTGGTCAGTTTACCGCCCCTACGAGGTAAAAAGCTTCAACACCAAAAACTATATGATTCATCCTGTGTGCTTTTATGCTCTCAAGTGACCAGATGATGCTGACAAGAGATGGCTCCTCCATTGCTCTAACCTGAGTAAAACCCCTTTGGCTGTGAAGCAACACAGAGCCCTCTGCATCTCTTAGAACCCAGGCTGCTCCTCCTACACTGTTAGTTCTATTCCATGAGAAGCCTATGTTACATTTTAACCACTTATCAGGTGGAAGCTTCCATCTCAATTTTTGCCTAACTTGTTGAGACTTTGATAAAAGCTCCAATGACTAAGCATAAAACCATCTATCTGAATCAGATCTAGCCATGTCTATCACCTTATCTGCCAGAAATAAGTTTCCTTCAAACAACAACTTATTCCTGTTTTTCCAAAGAGACCATAAGATCCAAGGAAAGCTTTTACGCACCTCTTCTAGGATTTCCTTGTTGTTCCTGTTTACCAGAAGGTAGTGAATGTTTAACTGATTCTTTGTTGAAACCCCTGCGGGATAAGGATAGGATGAGACAGCCCATACTTGTCTTGCAAAGGACACGAGAACAAGGCAGGTTCACTGATTCACCATCTTCTCCACAAGACTAACATCTGATGTCCATTTTCATACCTCTGCCTACTATTAGTTTTGCAACTGGGATAATGCCACTAAGAACTCTCCACAATAATGTTTTAATCTTGGGAGCCGTCCAAATCTCTGCTTTTAAGAAATTGAGAGAAGGCTGCATCTCTGCCTCTCTAATTAATTATGCTCTGCTTGAGTTCCATGCCAACTAATATCCTGATCTCACTGAGAAATCTCAACTTTTGGTGTGAAGCTAGACCCAAAAATCATCTTTCCAAACCACCGGTTGATGTTTGAGGATAATATTCACATCGGATTAAAAGAAGATCTCCTGAACCTTTTGATTGTTCCATCTCCTAGAGACCCCATCAATTAAATCATATACTCTCAGTTTGAAGTCAAAAAAGTAGTTTTTAATTAGAAGAGTTCTCATTCCACTCTAAAAACATCCACGGGTCTATCCATACCCTGGAGGACTTACCACTGCCTACTATCTTTTTAAGACCCTTAACCAGGAGCTCCCTTCCATAGAGAATGCTTTTCCAAGCAAAGGAGGGTCTGACTCCTAAGACTGCATCCAACAAGTCCTTGCCATCAAAATATCTTGATCTCAGAACCCTTGCTACCAAGCTACTTGGATTCTTATATACCCTCCATGCCTGCTTGGCTAGAAGAGATTGATTGAAGCAGTGCAAAATTCCTAAAACCCAAGCCTCCTTGTTCTTTTGATAGACACAATTTCTCCTACCTCATCCAATGAGTCTTTCTCTTGTGCTCCTGAGAATTCTACCAGAAGCTTGCAATAGCTTTGGTGATGTTTTCACAAGTATATTTGGGAAGCTAGAAAACTAACATTGCATAGACCGAGAGCGCCATAGCCACTGCTTTCAGAAGAATCTCTTTTCCTCCCAGAGATAGAGACCTGTCAAACCATCCGGAAAGACGACCCTTCAATCTCTCTTGAATTTATCTCAGCAGCTCAATTTTTGATCCACTTAGACATTCTAGTAAACCAAGGTATTTTCCTGCACCACCTTTGATATATCATGGTTTTTACCCTTTTTGACCATGATATAAGTCCTTTTATTAGTCTTTTATGTGTTTTTCTAGTGTTTTAGAGTTTTTACATGTATTTAGACGTTTGGAGCATAATTGATGTTTACTGGATATTTTGGAGCATTGTGGAAGGAAGAGTCAAAGTTTCAAAGTTGGATTCAAAAATCAGACTTGGTGTCGATCGACATTCGTTCGTCAGAAGCCCAATTTCCAAATTTGAAGATTTCCGTTTTTGCTAAGAAGTTCCAGATGTTTACTTTTATGTTCTAGGACGGTTTAATAACTTTATAAATACGTTTTCGCAGCCATTGTTTAGGCTCACGCTTTATTTTATCAACTTTTAAGAGATATCTATAATAAAGATGATGTTTGCTTCTTTGATTATGTCTCAGTAGTTCCCTTATTAGGTTTAAGGTTATTCAAGGGTGTTTGATGAATTGTTAGATTCAATTTAATTGTTACGATAAAATCTTTAGAAGTTCTTCATCTTGACTTGTGTTTATTGCTTATTCTAGCTTAGCTACCTAGAATTTGATCTTAGGTTAATTGATAGACACGACAATGTTATTAATTGCTTGAACTAGTCTTTGGTGAACAAAATTCATTTTCGCAAAGAAATTTGGTTTAGGGTTTTGTGAACAATTGAACCTGATATTAATGCTTTTTTAGATTGATAGGATTCGCAACGAAAGTTGGCTTTCTAGGGTTTAGACATAGATAATCTCTGCAGCGAAAGATGATTGGTTTTAAATTCGTGTTTCAAGTTCATGAACTGTGCTTCATAATTCCTATCTTTTATATATATATCTGCAATTCGGATTCATCTGAGATTTCCATGTGCCTAGCTTTTGAATCAATTGTTTTACAACCGATCATCCTGCTTACTTTATTTACTTGTTTTTCATTCACATCATCTTGCTTAGGTTAATTCAAAAGTTTAAATCTATTGTGTCATCTGATTTCATGTGGATTTGATACCCTAAGTACTGCAACTGATCTCCTAATTTGAGAGAGTAGTTCAAAGGAAAATTTGAGCATATCAAATTTTGGCGCCGTTGTCGGGGAGTCAATACCATTAGATTTATATTATTAGGATTTTGTCTAAGTATTTTTATTTTTTTTACTAAACTAGCTTTTAATTTTGTTGTTTAAGGTGCATTTTTAATCGCTTCACCAGAAGCAACAAAGAGACAGAGTTAGTTAACTACGAGCTTCAGGAACTAGCGCGTTTAGAACATGACAACAGAAGAGCAGTAAGAGAAGCTAAGATGGGTGAAAGACAAAGGCTCATACTGATTCTAGGAGATGATGGAATTCTACGTGATCTGGCAGGATTGAGATACAACGAGCAAGGATAGAGGATTGATGACAATGGTAATTTGATCATCGAAGGACTAGCGATTCTAGAGGATGGTGTCGAGCGAAGCCAAGATCCTGTCGATCGACGCGAAGAAAACGTGGGTGATGAACGACACCCAGCTGGTGTCGATCGACACCAGGTCTAGAATCAGCCAAATTTGTTGAGGAACAACGCGAATGTTGAGCAAGGACGCACTTTGGGAAATTACAATCGTTCGAAGCAGTTCTATGCTAATAGGTATGCGCTTCACCCACCACCGTTTGAAAGAAACAACTTCGAGTTGAAGCCAGCTTACTTCGGTCTTTTAGCTCAGCATCCCTTTTGTGGTCTCCCTCATGAGCACCCAATGAATCATATTAAGATATTTGAAGATTTGGAAGCTAGCATTAAGGCCAATGGAGTGTTTAAAGACTACCTGTACTGCAACCTCTTCCCCTACTCTCTTCATGGGAAAGCAAAACACTGGCTAACGATGCTTCCACCGGGATCGCTTAATACTTGGGAAGATACAAAGAATACTTTCTTAAGCAATTTCTTTGATGATGCGAAGTTCGAGGAACTTAAAGCTAAGATCGCCACATTCAAATAAGGCAAATTCGAAGCATTCAAGACTGTGTGGCACATATTCAAGGGGTATCAGAGAGATTGTCCACACCACGGCTTTAGTCAGGTTCAGCTTCTAAGTATTTTTCTTCAGGAGGATAGCAGTGATATACTGTGTGATTCTAGATGCTGCCAGCAATGGGAACTTCAACACTAATTCTCCAAATGCTGCTCTCCAACTCATAGAGAACTTGGCTAACACCAATAGCACGAAGAACGTATATTACCAGAGAAGTCAAGGTGGTCAGAACCTCAATAATCAACATCTAGATGAGGTTACTAAGAAGCTGCATTCGATGCATAGTCATCTAGCTGGGAAAAAGTCGATTTAGTTTGCTCAAGAGGTTAATATTTTTGAGCTAGAGAAGAAAAGTGAAGACGTGAACTACATCAATGGATCCGGATTTCAGAAGTACGACAATCAACAAGGATATGGTTATTCATACCAGAAGTCGTTTCAGAGTAGCAACTTTACTAGGACCTACGGTTCTTCGTCGTATCAGACGCCTCCTGCTAAATCCTCGGATAGTGAGATGAAGTCCATGCTTGAGAAAATTCTTGAGGGATAAGAGAAGATGATTGGGAGCTTCAATGGGAAAATGGATGCTATGTAACAGGATCTTAATGAGAAATTCGAGACCTTAGAACGCTCATGTCAAAAAGCTAGATACTCAAGTGGCTCAAACAAGTGAGACGGTGGAGAGACACTACTCCAATGACATTACTTTGCGGACTAGAACAGAGGGGATTAAAGAAATTGAAGAAAACTCGAAATTGGAGAGTTCAGAGCAGAGTGTCGATTGACACAAAGGAGTGTGTCGATCGACACCCCCGCAGATTTTAGAATAACTTTAGCAAGAGTGTCGATCGACACCATGTCTGTGTCAATCGATACCCAAGAAGATTAGCGAGAGACACCTTTGGAAAGCACACCAAATCCGATTGAAAACGTTATTAAAGCCAATATTCAACCCGAGGATGTCGTGGAATGTGTATACAAGCCAAAGGTACCCTATCCAAAGCCTCTTGAGAAACCATTAGCTCTTGATTGTGAGAGTTACGAACAGCCAGAAGAGAAATAAGCTCAACCATCACTAAGGGAATTGCCTAAGATAGTGAATCCATGGTTGTTTGTTATCTCATGTTCGATAAAAGGAATAGAGTTGGAGGATTCTCTATGTGGCACTGGAGCTAATGTGAATGTCATGTCTTGTACTGTTACGAGGAAGCTACGAATCTTGGATCTACAACCTTCAAAGGCATATGTCGAGCTTGTTGACGCTTCTTCAGTAATTCTTACCAGTTTTATCACTGATCTAAAGCTTCAAGTAAGGGATTGTCTTATTCCTGCAGACTTCTACGTCCTGGCTAACGATAGACCGATGGTTCTTGGTTCATCCTTCCTTGCTACTGTGGGTGCGATTGTGGATTTTCCTAACCAATACATCTCTTTCTCCATGATCAATAAAAATGACTTCTACCCTGCAGTCTTTATCAAGGAGACTTCTTGTTTGACAGTCAACGAGGGAAACGAGCTAGGTACTCAACAGACATTGGCTAATGAACCTCCAATAGAGCAGAGGTATGCATTTCCTGAACACAAATCTCCTAATTTTGTCACTAAAGATTTAAAAGGTTAAAAAGCTGTCACACGCTTATGCAAGCAACGAGTTTCTCGTAGAATTCTTTGTTTTTCTTCTGATGGTCTTGCAGGAATATCTAAGGAGTGTAAGGAAGAGGTGAATCGTAGCAAGGCAAAGCTCAAAAGGATTTCAAAACCTTTCTCCAAAATAATTATTATCATTCCTTCAGAGTTAAAAGAGAAGGAGAAGGAGTTGTTCAAGAAATGGTTAAGAATACCACAAAGCTTTTTCCTGGAATTATTCCATAGAAAAGTGCAGATCCACCCGACGCCTGAGTTCCTCAACACAGTCAAGCGTTTTGTGGGAGGCAACCCACTTGTGAGTCTAGTTATTTATTTAATTTTCGTTTTCTTTTGCAATTTTATGTTTGGTTTTGTTTTTAGTTTTGATTTTAGGAGAATAAAACGTGTGGATGAACTTCATGAGCCTATGTTGCGCGACACAAGTGATCATGTCGATCGATGGAAGCAAAATACATTGGTGTCGATCGACACCAGCTTCAATGTCGATCGACACCATGATCAGGTTACATTTTTCTCTTTAATTTTCAATTCATTTCGTTTTGTTTTCTTTTATTTCACCAACTTCAAGCTTAATAACACTGGGGACAGTGTTGTTTAAGTCTGGAGGAGGTAGTTACCAACTATTGTTTTCTGTTTTGAGTTTTATGAGTCAGTTTTAATTTTTTGGGTCAAAACTCCTCCTATACTTGCTTTGAACAGCACCCAATGACCATTACCAATGCAAGTTGGTTGGTTTTACAAGGTGGGTAACTGCAAGTGGATCAGTCTAATGGAGTGAGTTCAATTTTCTGGAGAACGCCAGAAAGGATGTTGCAGACCCGCTTTAATGAACTCTAATTTCTTGTCTTGGGCATTGGAAATCGCAAGACTTGATTCATCTTTCAACACTTGAAAGCGAGGATGAACCGCTTTTGAAACTTCTTCCTGGTGACGATACAACTATTTTAGATCGAAAAAGCCTCATGACTCTGTCTTCTCACCAAAAACAACAGTAATGAGCGCTGATCTAGTGAAGTCATAGAGATGCCAAGGAAATAAAAAAGTCTACAGAAAAGTGTAGTTCAAGCAAACAAGTGCAACTCTGAAAATAAAATAAAAAATCCTGAAGAAAAGCTCAAAATGGCATTCATCTCTATGATATCCTTAGTTGGATAAACAATTACAGAGGAAAGAGAGAGGGTAAAACGTAGGAAAGTGTTAAAGGAAGGAAAACAATCTAGAAGGTCCAGCGATCGATATTCCCTCGACGAGACCGCATTTAAATAAATGAAAGGGGTTTGCAGCTGAAAGCTTGAGTTTCTTTAAGGGGTTTGGAATCAATCTGGTGGACTACTAAGCTTCTAGGGACACATCGAAGTATTACCGGATTGACTTTGCAGGTATGTGGTTTCTAAAAGAGTGAGTACATCTGTTTTGCTTAGGGACAAGCAAAAAACTAAGTCTGGGGGAGTTGATATATCATGGTTTTTACCCTTTTTGACCATGATATAAGTCCTTTTATTAGAGTCTTTTATGTGTTTTTCTAGTTTTTAGAGTCTTTACAAGTATTTAGAAGTTTAGAGCATAATTGATGTTTACTGGATATTTTGAAGCATTGTGGAAGAAAGAGTCGAAGTTTCAAAGTCGGATTCAAAAATCAGACTTGGTGTCGATCGACACCACCTCTGGTTTCGATCGACACCCGTTCGCTAGAAGCCCAATTACCAAATTTGAAGATTTCCATTTTTGCCGAGAAGTTCCAGATGTTTACTTTTATGTTCTATGACCGTTTAATAACCTTATAAATACGTTTTTTGCAGCCATTGTTTAGGCTCACTCTTTATTTTATCAACTTTTAAGAGATATCTATAATAAAGATGATGTTTGCTTCTTTGATTATGTCTCAGTAGTTCCCTTGTTAGGTTTAGGGTTATTCGAGGGTGTTTGATGAATTGCTAGATTCAATTTAATTTTTAGGATAAAATCTTTAGAAGTTCTTCATCTTGACTTGTGCTTATTGCTTGTTCTAGCTTAGCTACCTAGAATTTGATCTTAGGTTAATTGATAGACACCAAAAAGTTATTAATTGCTTGAACTAGTCTTTGGTGAACAAAATTCAATTTCGCAAAAAAAATTGGTTTAGAGTTTTGTGAACAATTGAACCTGATATTAATGTTTTTTTAGATTGATAGGATTTGCAATGAAAGTTGGCTTTCTAAGATTTAGAAATAGATAATCTCTGCAGCGAAAGATGATTGGTTTTAAATTTGTGTTTCAAGTTCATGAACTGTGCTTCATAATTCCTATCTTTTATTTATATCTGCAATTCGGATTCATCTGAGATTTCCCTACGCCTAGCTTTTGAATCAATTGTTTTATAACCGATCATCCTGCTTACTTTATTTACCTGTTTTTCATTCACATCATCCTGCTTAGTTTAATTCAAAATTTTAAATCTATTGTGTCATCTGATTCCATGTGGATTTGATACCCTAAGTACTGCAACTGATCTCCTAATTTGAGAGAGTAGTTCAAAGGAAAATTTGAGCATATCAACCTTCAGCTAAGATTCCAGTGATAAACTTAATCTGACTTTTTACTTCAGGAGGAACTTTTGCTCCAAAAGTTATGGAGGATTTGTCTGGATTAACTATCTGACTTGTGGCATCTCCATTAACTTTAAGGATCTTCATTAAAGCTCCACATTGAACAGCATTGGCTTTGCATACAAAAAGGGAATCGTCTGCAAACAGGAGATTGTGAATAGAAGGTCCATTCGTGGAGAAACTGATCCCATTGATGATTCCTTGACTCTGCACTTTCTCTAAAAGGTGTGTTAAGCCTTCAGTACACAACACAAAAAGAAAAGGGGGAGAGAGGATCTCCTTGCCTTAATCCTCTGGTTGGATAAATCATACCAAAAGGCTGATTGTTTATTAGAACTGAGAAAGTGATAGTGGTAACACATGACATAATCCATTGAATCCATCTCTGATGGAATCCTAGAGCTGTCAAGAGGGCTCTCAGGTAATTCCATTTTACCCTGTCAAAAACCTTTGACATGTTAGATTTGAAGGCAATTGATTCTTGAGAGATAGTCAGGTGAGTCTTTAGAGAATGGATCAAATCATGCGCAATAATTATGTTGTCCGGGATGAGTCTTTCACTGACAAAGGCAGATTGTGTAGGAGATACAATTACATCCAACAAAGGTTGAAGACGCCTGACCAATACATTAGATAAGATCTTGTACATAACTGAGCAAAGACTTATTGGCCTCAGGTCTGACATTTTGATAGGATTAGATATCTTGGGGAGCAAACATAGTTGTGTGTATTTCCATTCTTTGGAGAACAAACTAGAAGTAAAGAATTGTTCAACCTCGGCAATAACTTGAGAACTTACCACTGCCTAATATTTCTGATAGAATAAACTAGTTATGCCATCAGAACCCGGCGCACTAGAAGGCTTGATAGAAAAGACAACTTCCTTTATCTCTTCTTTTGTCACAGCTTGGATCATAGAATCATTCATCTCAGTTGTCACCTTGGGTTGAAAGCCTTGGAACATCTGCTGGAAATCGGTTGGTGAGGAAGTCTTGTAGAGATCAGAGAAATACTCTACAGCTACTTCCCCTTTAGAGGCTTCAGACCTCTGAAGATTCTCTTTAGAATCAATCAGCTTATCCATTCTTTTTTTACTCTTATTTGCCTTGACAGAATCATGAAAGAACTTTGAATTTTGATCTCCTTCAACCACCCATTGGTCCTTACTCCTCTGACTCCAATACGGTTCTTCTTTTTATTATACTTTAATCAGGTCTTTCTTGATTATAGACACCATCTGCAATGAAGGTCTTGATGCTGATTGTTCCTCCTCTAAGACTGCTTGCCGGTGATGAATCTTTTCCATTGAGTTCAAGTTGTTTTGATTTTTCCATTGGCTCAAAGCCCTTCTGCAACTTCTTAATCTATCTGATATAGAGAGGTTCTGGTTCCAATCTCCCACAATAATGGCTTCCCTAACAATAGGTTTATCCAGAAATCTCTTATCAAATCTGAAGCTACCCTCGTAAGTATCAGCGGAAGATAGAAGACAAATGAGGACTGGCCGGTGATCTGATCCTTTTTTAGGTATGAAGGATTGATTTGATGTCAGGAACATCGTTAGCCATGCTTTATTAACAGATCCTCTATCGAGCTTACTTTAAATCCATAACTTGCACCTCATTCCTGCCCATCTAAAACTGTTACCAAAGCTTGGAAGAATATTCATCTGACAATCTCTTATCATATCAGCAAAGGCCTCAAAAGTCTTGTCTCCTCTAACATGACCACCAATCTTTTCTCTGTTGTTCAAAATGTCATTGAAGTCACCCACTATACACTAAGCTTCTTTCCTTAAGCATCCAATTCTAGTTATTCTTTCCCATACTACATGTCTTGCTTTCATTACTGGTTCTTCATATACACATGAGAAAAAAAGGAGTCATTCACATGTTGTACTTGCAGGTCTAGTAAATTCTTATCCGTATATTTAAATTCTAACACTAGACTATCCTTCCATAATAGAGCTAAACCACCACTCTTTCCCCTAGGTTCCATGATACGCTTAAATTTCCCTAGAGCTATTCTCTCAAATTAAGAGATCGAATGCAGCATTTAGGGTATCGAATCCACATGGAATCAAACTAACACAGCAGATTTCAATGTTTGAATTATGCTAAGCAATAATAATGTAAAAAAAACAATTGCAGAAACAGTAAATTGTGATGGTGAATGTGCTTTAGAATTCAATAAAAGACAAACGCTAGGCCTTAGAAAATTCTCAGGAATGATTACAAATTGAAGGATTAACTTACTATCAGGAAATTTATGAAGTGCACTTCTAAAAATCGAAACTAACGTAAAATAAATCAATTGTCGTTGCAAATATCATCTATGTCTCAATCCTAGAAAGTCAATTGTCGTTGCGAATTCAGATTAATTTAAACAAGCATTAAATTCAGGTTCGATTTGTTCACAAAGATCCAAAGCCAACTGTCATTGCAAATCGAATCTTTGCTCACCTATGATTTTGTTCCAGTAATCTAATAATGCTTTTGCATCTATTAAACAACCTAATATATCTAATCTAAGGTGATCAATCTTAAATCAGATTTAATGCAATCTAGGCGAAGAAATAAATATGATGCAATCCTTATAGTAAATTAATCCTAACAACTTTTCATCATCCTTTGAAAATCCTAAAACCTAACTAGTAAACTACTCAGACATGGTGAATGATGCAAACATGATTTCTGAATAATACTTTATTGAAAAGATAGAAAATTGATACAAAGATCGAAACTGGTTTGGAAACGAGGAACAATCTCTGAATAATATCTTGCTAAAATATCTTAGTAAAAATAAAGCGTATCCTAAATAATAGCTTAAAAAAACTAGATATAGAGTACAAAAATGTCTGGGGCAAAACTGCAAACATCTTAAACTTCTTGGGGAAAAACTGGAAATCTTCCAAATTAATATCTGGCCGTGAATTTGGTCTTTTCGAGCGACAGAGAGGGTGTGTCGCTCGACAGAACATCTTATTTTTGGCTCCAAACTTGCGTCTTTTACTGCTTAATCCACAATGCTCCAAAATTCTCCAGTAAACACCAGTAATGCTCCAAAATGCTCCAGTAAACACCAGTAATGCTCCAAAACATCCAAGTACCTAATAAAAACACTAAAGACTCGAAAAACACCAAAAAGGCCCTAGAAAACAGACTTATATCATGGCTAAAAACCATGATATATCATTCCACCGTATAGATCCTATCATACCCTAGCCATTCCTGAAGATCCACAAAAAAATCTCTAATGTGCAATGTTTCCATAATAAAGAAAATATCAAGCAAATGCTCTTTACGGATTTCCCTGAGCCTTAGAATTGTCAGGTCCTCGTATCCACATAGACCTTGACAATTCCAGCTCAAGATACTGATTTTAAAGATGGGACAGCCCCTCATTTGGGGCTATCTCTGGCTTTAGGCGACGAGCATGATTGAAACCATCCAAAGTTTCAGATTCTGCTTTTCTTTTCATGGTTGATCCATGTTGAGCCCCTTGTTTCTTATCAGCTTCAGTATTTGCCAGCGAGACATCTCTCGGGTTGAGAGTTCTTTTTGCTCTAGTTGGCCTTTTCCTAGGCTTCCCCCTTTTACTTTTGGTTCTGGAAGAGCCAGCCTCATAAAAGCCAGACTATTGTACCGTTGAACCAACCGTAAAAGAGTTGTCTCCAGGATAGAACCCTGCCTCTTCAGTTTTGGTATGCAGATTCTCAGGCTTCCAAATCATGGCCATTCCTTTGTAAACTACTTCCTTACCCATGACAGATGGCTGAGAGTTTTTGATCTCTGATTGAGCACAGGAACCAGTAGAGTCATATTCATACACCAATCCTTTTCCTTTGTTTATATCAGCATAAGCCAGAGGAGCTGGCTCTTTTCTCAGAGCAATCTTCTGAGTTATGGGATCCTTTTCTACTTTGCACACTAATTGTTTTACTCTATCCTCCTTTACCAGCCTAATGTCTCCATTATCAATCAGGAGATACTGTCTTATGCCTTTAAGCACATCTTCAGCAATCCTGGGTCTTCCCGTAAGAGGGTCTAAACCCACCTTGTCTTCTCTAAGGACTCCATACAAAGGGTCATTTTCCTTTGTGACAGTTAAAGGAGATAAGAGATTTTGCACTTCACCTCTGACTCTCTTTTCTTGATTCCTTTCTTGTATCTTTTGCAGCCACAAAGGAAATTTGTCTTTCTCATGGGTGAGCATTTGACATTCGTAACATCTTTTCTGAATCCTTTCATAATCTAACAAGATCGTAAATGGTTCACCATTTAGAAGATGAAACTCCTTTGACCTTCGTAAAGGCTTTGAGACATCAAACATGATTCTGACCCTAATAAATGGAAGACTTTGAGCTTTCAGAGGATCAAAAGCTACCTCCTTGACATGACCAAACTTTTCTCCTATCCAAGTAATAGCAGCTACTGTTCTAGGATTTACCGGAATTCCTCGTAATCGAATCCAGAGAGGAATGAATTGTAAGAACACCTGAGGAGGATTTTCAACCCACCTATCCATTACCTAGGCCCATTCGTTGTACGTATGAACACCTTTCTCTAGGATCTCCTCCAATTCGTACTCATGGTCGAAGATAAATTGAAATCTCTCATCAGATAACGTAACTCCACGAACCCTATCTCCCTTCTGCCATTTCCTTGGCATGTCAAGTATGAGACTTGCCATTCGAACACCATATGGGTTCAAAACCCTACATATCAAGCTTTTGCTGTTTATCTTTGCCGACAAAAATTCCGGTAGATCCGACATCATACATGGCTCCTCATCGTCTTCAACCAAGCTCATCTTTTCCTTCGCTTTGTCCATCATCGACGACATCGAAGATCTACTAGATGAACCACACCTCAGAGACTAGGGGAAACCTCCATAACTCTGATGATCTTTGGTAGCCTTCACCCTCGAGA
This sequence comes from Draba incana, assembly GCA_963576765.1. Lineage (NCBI taxonomy): Eukaryota > Viridiplantae > Streptophyta > Magnoliopsida > Brassicales > Brassicaceae > Draba > Draba incana. The sequence goes on along the minus strand of OY755212.1, from coordinate 25,475,219 downwards.
AATCCTTAGGATGATCAATTGAGAAGATGAAAATAGAAAGGAAACCCGAAATTTCATTTTGATTTAATCCTAAAATTGAAAAAAAATCTCCAAATCTGATCTGATTATGTTGTAAAATTCATGCTTGAGATGCAAAGCTCAGTTGTCGAGAAGAGCAAACACTCTAATCCAAATCGAGAGTCCTAAGCT